>AZLU01000230.1:0-64624 GCA_002224055.1 Pezizomycotina sp. ARF18
ACGCTATATAGTATACTTCTAGAAGCTCAATCAAGAGAAATTATTATAAAAAAATAATATCCTTATTATAAAAGTATATATTAATAGATTATTTAACTTTATAGTATATAAACTATATAGTCGGGTAATATAATAGTTTAGATATAGATTAGAGATATTAGATAGTAACTTCGTCTAAGCTAAAGATTACTACTTAGTTAGTAACTACGCCTTTATAATATATAAAAATAGTATCGTTTAATATCTTATAATAAACACCGTCACTATTTTAATAATAAAGATAAATATTATAATATTTAGCGCCGCGACTTAGAAGATAGTACTAGCTTAAAAAATACTCTAATTAAATCTACTATAAACTAGTAGATCGGGGCTACTAATAATAGAAGATAATTTTTTATTAAATTAAAAATTTAATATAAGCGTCTATTACCTAGCTATAACGCGCTTATAATATTAATAAACGAACTAAGTATATCGATATTAAATATTATTTTATTAAAAAAAATTAAGATATAAGATCGCGCTAGCGCGCGTTATCGCCGATAACGTAGCCGATATAATATACCGCTAGCTCTATCGGTATTTATTAAACTAAGGTAGGTACTAGAAGTACGCCCTATCCTAGATCGTAAAGAATAGGAAGGCCTCGGTATAGCGGGTAAGAAAGGCTATTAGATATAAATAGTAAATAAATATTAAACGATATAAATATATCGAGAATTATTCGTAGCGCTATATATTAACCGACCTCGGCTAAGCTTTACGATAAACGGTATATATCGATATAAAGATATTAATATCGTAAAGATTTATTTTATATAGGATTATTTTATATATAAACGTAGGATACTGCCCTCGATAGATAGTTTTATTCTTTATACAATTGATAATTTGATCTTTATCCTATAATAAAGATATTAAGCCCTAGCATAGAGATGTTAGTAAATAGATATAAGATGTTCTTTATACTATAGGGATATCAGTACTCTATTATAGAGATGTTGGTGGATGGATATAGAGATATTATTAGCTAGTAGATATATATAATATAATAAATAATTATATTAGTAGATAGGGATGTTGAGATATAGTATAGGGATGTTATTAGCTAGTAGATATATATTAATATTATAATAAATTATATATAAAATAATTCCTAAATCGATATAAAAATATAAAATAAATAATAATATTATATAAAAATATCTATAAATAGAATTATTTTTATATATAAAAATGTCTTAGCGAGTTAGCCCGGATCGGCCGGGCCGGGCCGGTTACCCGGTGAGCGGGTTAAAGATATACTGGGTACCCGCCGAGCGGGTTAAAGGGTACCTAAATCTAGCCCAGCCCGCCCGGCCTTAAACGCTATCTCTATATATATATATTTTGGTAAAATAACGCGACTAAAAATTTAATTAAATTTTATTAATAGAGTTTAGGTAATATTATTATATTAAGATTATTAGCACAACTCTAAGTAGCTATAATAAACTATTATAATTTAATTTATAATTATATATTATTAAGACTATTTAAGGTATTAAAAGATAATAAATAAATTTAAAATAATATTTTAAGATAGATAAAAAGATAGGCTGCCTAATATTTTAAATTATAAAATATTTAACAAACTATACTATATATATATTAATAATAAATTTTATAAAAACTTAATAATATTGCTAAAGAAATATATTTCATTATCCTCAAGTTATA
The DNA here is from genome assembly GCA_002224055.1 of Pezizomycotina sp. ARF18. Classification (NCBI taxonomy): domain Eukaryota; kingdom Fungi; phylum Ascomycota; species Pezizomycotina sp. ARF18. The sequence goes on from AZLU01000230.1 coordinate 1,723, forward strand.
ATACTTATAATATCTAAAATTTTATTGCTAATAAATATTAATTTATAAAAATAATATTTTTAAGTTTTATAATTATAAAAGAAATAATAATAATTTTTAAGTATGTTAAACATATTTTAAAGGATTTAGAATAGCTTTAATTAATATTATTATATAAGGTATATGGCAGTACAAGCGTACAGAAATATAGCCCTATAGCCTTATAGCTCTATAAAATACTACCTTATTTTAGTAGTTACTTTCTATAGTTATATGGCTTGGGTCGCTATCCCATATACGACAGGGAGCAAGACAACTATTAGACTATTCGTCCACGGCTGCTATTCTCACCAGTCCTGCTCGAGCTGTATCCCCGCCGACGATTTCAATGTCAAGTTTACTCTCAAAAATTCGACGGAGCTTGGAAACCCTTCAACCCCGTCGATGATATCGGCAGCCGTCCATCCGAATGGCAGGTCCACGATTGGAGGTACAACGAATTTGACAAGCCCAAGTGTGCAGAGATCACAGGAGAATATGCCCCCGTGATGCTTAACTATGCCGTTATGAGCAACGCGGCAGGGTAATCGTGAAGGTTCTTATGCTGAATCAGGACTGTGAGGACCCAGTACAGGTCTTCGGGACACTATCTGTAAAAATTTCCACATACCAGGACCAGGGAGCAGTCGATCACGTTATTTGACACTCTCAGGGATAACGCTGCTAATGTTAAAGATAATCCGGACACAGATATCCTGAGGTCTGCCTTAGCAGTGCCGATGGACGCCACTCTTACGGTCAAGGCGGATCTTACAGATCGCGACACATTCCTTTGGAACGATGACGATCATTTCGCGCGAGACGCCAAGTTCGACCAGCCCTTAAAATCCACGTCTCAGAAAATCAAAGGGAGAAGGGCGAGTTGGAAGTACGTATCACTTGGTATTAATATCTCAAAGTTCAAATCATAGCATGTAACCGAATCTAGTTGCCTACATAAAACAGCCAAATTGTTTTTATTCCGTTCATCGCCGTATTACCCACTTTATGTTTATGCCCCGATAGATTACTTCTTTGTTTAGACTTATTAGGTCTCATCCCTGTTTATGAAGAGAAAGCCTGTTCTTGTAATTTGTTCACAGAAACAAAGATTGATAGCGTTGCATTTTGCTTTACTCAATATATAATCCAACAGTATTATATATATTGTTAATATAGCTATGTTCTCTAACGAGCTCTATCTTACACAATATGCTCCCGCCAAATACCGAATACTAAGATACCCAACGGCATAATCGACTTTTCCGCTCAAAATAAGTGTAAATTGAAGCTCATCATAGGCATCCAACTGCCTTATTTCCCCGGGGGTGCCGGTGGACACGTTCCTGCACAGGTGCCGTAGAACGGCTGGCAGCCATCATTGCAATGAACTGAACTTTCTCCGCACCACCCTTCCGGGCTACAGCACTGCCCTTGAGGACAAGTATACCTGTTGACGCCTCCGCAAGTACCGTCTGGACTTGGGTTATCCAGACCTAGGACTATGTTTCCGGAACAGTGGGATTGGGGTTCAGTGCCGTCAGAGTCTGGACGGGTGGATATGTGCCCCAGTCGATCACGCCGAAAGAGTTTGGATTACCAAGCGAGGTCGTATCAACAACAGTTGTGGCGGGAGGCAGAAGGTTCGGGTAACAACCGCAGTTTGGATTGAAATACACAGCCGTACTATATAGATTAAAAGTCGTGTATAGTGAAGGTATCGGTATGTTGTTACCCAGCGCTTTGACGCCCGCAAACGCATAAATATCGACAATTAGATTGCCTTCAGCGACGATATTACTTGGAGGAGCGCAATCGTTGAGCGGCGTTGCGTATGGGTCGTCCGTTTCTTCAAATGTGAACCCGACACCAACTCCTACCGAAACACCAGCCGTGATGTTGAGGATCTGCAACTGCTTTTGGCCGAACAGGCAAGTGATTCCGATGTTCTGCGTCCACAGCGGCGTGAAATCCCATTGGACTCCCGAAGATTGATCCGGGTAATGGAAAGTTGTGTCCGGTTTCCATCCACTGGCGTGTGAGTTGCCGGTGCTGACAACATCAAGGAAGGTGTCCGGAGTACTCTTGAAATCAAAGCCTAGAGAGGTTTGATAGTTCGTCGCGTGAGCTCCAACGTTGAGCTTCATACAGAACTGCCAGTACGGTCCGAGAGAAAACCTATCAAGCCGTCAGCGGGGTTGTCTGGATCAGAAGAGGGACTGGGGAGAAAAACTTACACTCCCGGAACATTGTAGGTGCGAATAGAATCGGAAGCGCGCATTTGACAGGGAGATGAGGTTGACATCGCCATTGATATTCACGTCAAAATTGATGCCTCCTTGAAGATTACCATTGATGTCAAATTGGGCCTGTTCACTTTAAACTGTACAAGGTCGATGTCGAACACGGCGCTGGTACCCACTGTACCCTGGATATTGAAGTCCAGATTCGCGGTGAACTCTGGCTGCGAAGCTAGCGGGATTGAAGTTGACACCGATAAGGGGTTATTTGCGCTTGCACTAGTGGAGAACGACAACGCGCTCTCAATCACGCTCGCTATCGACGAGGCGACAGAAGAAGCGCTAGGGATGAGAGTGCTGACTACAAGCGAGCTCCCGCCATTGACTAAGGATTGGCCGACACTGGAAGCACTATTCACGACATCGCTTGCGCTTGGAACTAATATTAAATGATCAATAATCAGCACAAGTCTTTTCGTGAGGGCCGATCACCTCGCGTCCGAAGTTGCTATGACAAGGGCCATATTTGAACACTTACCGCTAATATGGGTGCCTGGGATAGAAAATCCTCTTAAGAACAAGCGCATCTCGTGGGCCTCGTTGACTGACGTTTTATCAGCAAGGCGCTTCTTATGGCTGCTGAGCAGGTCTCGATGGCGTTTATGGTGAGCGTGCAGATGCCTTCGGTGGTGGGCTCGAGACGATGCCGAAGAGGTTGAGGTAGAACCCTTGCTAGTTTTTCCTCCAGGAAGGGCTGTTACACATACAGCTTGCGTCCAAGTCGTAGTAACCTTTCCGCACCGAAATGAAACCGTTGAAGTTGTCTTTGTCCTGCACTTCTGGAAGTTATCGGGCTTTGCGGGTGGATGTTCGTCCAAGTATTGACCGGGAGGCGGCGTTACAATCGGCTCGATGTTGTGCAGAGTGCTGGGCTTGTCGGTATACGTTTTATACCGTTGTCCTGTGTATGGTGCGTGGCTTCCCCCTTTGCCTGGTCTTCCAGTAGGAACAGCAGGACTGTTGGGCATTGAAGAATACCTTCTGCTGTTCTCATGGGGTACGGCGAGTAGTTGGAAGATGTACAGGCGGATGTTTCGGCGGTTGACTCTGCCGGATAGCGCCGTGTGACGCATTATGGCCATTGCTGCCTCCGTTCTTGCCCTTAGATCTGCTTTGGCCACCGCTCCTGCCACTTGAATTTGCGGATGAGGTACAGGCGCTGTTTTTGCATATGTAGCCCTTCTGACAATCGTTCTTTTTCCCGCACAAATCTCCTTCTCCGCCAGTCGAAATGCAGGCGCCGTAGCTGCAGCTCAAACCGTAGGAGCAGTCGCTGTCTCCTTGACAAGCCTGTCCCTGTTGGCCGCCATTATTGCCACTGCTGCCTCCTCCGGAGCCGTTTCGGCCGCTACAAACTCCCTTAATGCAATCGAGTCCGTACGAGCACTCGCTATTTTTCCGGCAGGTACTGCCTTGTTCACCCCCACCCCTCCACCTCCACCTCCACCTTCATTCGATTTGCAGGTTCCACGAACGCAGGAGAGTCCGCTGTTGCAATCGTAAATGCTAGAGCATTGATCTCCTGGACCACCTCCTTGACCACCTTCTCCCGTAGTACAGGTTCCATCCTTGCAGATGTAGGGGCTCTTGCAATCCTGATTATACTGACATGGAGAGCCCTGATCTCCTCCTCCTCCTCCTCCTCCTCCGTCTTGACTACATTTACCTTCGATACAGGTCAACGGGCTGTTGCAATCGTTGTTACTCTCGCACGGAGAACCGTCACCTCCTCCGCCTCCCCGCCACCTTCGCTGCACTTGCCCTGGTGCAGGTCAAGGGAGCCTCGCAATCCGTGTCTTTCAGGCAGGTGGAGTTCTCTCCGCCTGGTGTTGTCGAACAGAGCGAATTAACGCAGTAAAGTCCAGGGTTGCAAGAGCTCAGCGAGCCACACGGGCTTCCCTCACCGCCCCACTGCTCTGAGGTTCGCATTTCTTTGCTTCCGAGCACTCCAAACCAGACTTGCAATCGCTCGTCGCAACGCACGTATCTCCAGGGTTTCCACCGGTTTCAGAACATTGATTATTAACACAGCTGAGACCCTCCTGGCAGTGACTTTCGGCGCTACACTGGTCCCCTTCCCCACCTTCCCTCCTCCTTCGTTTCCGCCTCCCGGAGCACAGACGTTTGATTGGCAGGTCAATCCTTCAACACAGCTGTTCTCTCCCCCACAAGTATCTCCGGGTCCTCCACCAGGTTCAGAGCATGTTCCACCAACACAAGAGAGCGTATTCACGCAGGGGTTGTTAGGATCGCAGGGAGTACCCTCACTACCCCCTCCGCTGGTACACACCAATGAATTCGCTGGACAGCTTTCCCCGGATTTACAATCAAGAGAGCCGTGCAAATATCACCAGGATTACCCGGCGTTTGAGAACATGCGCTACTGACACAGTATAAGCCGGCGTTGCAAGCAACCGCATTGGAAGCAGTACCGCATGGGCTGCCAACTCCTCCTCCGCTTCCACCGCCACCGCCAGGGAGCCGACATGTTCCAGACTGGCAGGTAAGATTCTCATCGCAGTCCACATCCGCCGTGCATGTGTCGCCCAGGCAGTGGTTCGGTCTACAGTCAGGACCGCCGCCAGTTCCGCCACCACAGAGCCCACTGGTTGAAGAACACGTCAAGCCAGGGTCGCAGGATGAGACTCCTTGGTTGCATCCTCCGCAGACGCTGTTGACGCAGTTGAAGCTGCCCATGAACAGTCATTCTGCGCGCTGCAACCTCCGCAAACGGCATTGACGCATTTTATCGGAGAGCGGCAATCGGAATCTGAGGAACAAGTGGATCCGACTCCGCCAGGCGTCCCGTTGGGGTTCCGGTTCCTGTTGCGCTGAAGGGTGCCGTGACCGTCAAGGTGTTTTCCGTCGCCGTACCGGTGGAACGTAGGGGGCTTGATTAGGTCGATTCGGCGCCATGACGAGGCGAACATTTGAGGCAGTATCCACACTATCAAAGAAGTTAGCAAAAAATGGGCGCTCTGGAGTCGAAATCTTGCAGACAAAACTGAAGGTGAGATATCTTACAGGGAAGTCGGATTACGATCGGCTACTACATTAATGTAGAACGGCCCAGAATCACCAGTCACCACAGTCGTCGGGTCGGGCTCGAAGCTATCATCAAGGGGGATGGGCTTCCGCCTGTGAGGACTTCGTGGCAGTTTCTCTCGACTTGCTGCTCATTCGCCGTTCCAGGTTATTTGCTCCCACGGGTTGCAGAACCTTGGTTGTAGTTGCTATTGGGCGTCGTGATAAAGGTCAATTGGGTGAGCGTGTTCCACTGAGCGTACATGTATAGGTACGCGGCGGCATTATTGACGGTGATCTGCATGTTCAAACCCTGCTCGCCAGCGGAGCAGGAGACCCCTTGAATCGATTGTATATCCTCAAGGACGACGACATTCTTGTTGTCAAACGTCCAGAGGATCGAGTTTCCATCCTGTCGTCGCATTGCCTGTCAAGCCCATCCTGCGCCCAACTAAGATTGGCGGAAGATCCAGGTCGATCGGACCGCCAGCAAGCATGGGTCCGTAGGTCTTTTCAGAAAAGTTTAGCCATAGAATCGTCCTCTAGACCTGACCGACTCGGCTCTCTCTCTAGCAATCACCGAACCATCAGGGGAGTTACCTACCGCAAAGTCCAGACGATTAGGATACGATGGAAGCATGATGAAAAATGGATCATCTGCAAGGACACAATTCACTAAGGCTAGTAGAGTCCATATTGGAGAACGCGCAGCCATCCACTACGCCAATCGGCGTGCCCATATTGCAAGTATTGCCAGCTACAAACTCCTAAAAAGGAAGAAAACAAGCACAAACTCAAAGGAAAGGACGGCCGCTCATAAATTTCTCAATAAACGAGCAAAGAATAAGGTAATTTTCAAAATAAGGAGTGACTGAGAAGGAGAATCATTAAAAGAACGGAGTGAGTTGCTAGGACATAAAAGGAATTTTTCCCGAATATCGCGAACATTAAGGAGTGTTTTACCACTATATAAACCGTATAACTCAAGTATCCATTGTTTTCGCAGAAAATTAGTTCTCCCTGGGTCGGGATCCAAGTTCTCAACGGCTTTCAAGGGAACGGAGCGTCGGAGGATAAATCAAGTCCAAAAACGGAAAAGCCTTTTATTAGCTGGGCCTGGCGCAGTTACTCAGTCTCACGGTCAAGACTGGAGGCCTCAAAGTCTCGAGATCGTAACTTTAAAGGTACCAAAAAACTGAAAACCCCAATCGGCTATTTTTTAAACGAGATTGCGATTCTCTTCCAGCCGCAGGTCCAGCACCACTAGCAACCCTAATTTCGAGGTTTTCAACCCCACTGTAACTACGCTTTCTCGTCTTACATTCTTGTTAGACTTCTTGTAAGCGATTGTGGAGTCGGTGAAGTCGGGATTTCAGGCTATAAAAGGGGCAAGATAAGCTGCAAGTTTACATTGGCTGCTTTTAGTTAGGAATCGAACGCCCCCAAATTACCCTTTCAGTATGTTAGACGATCAGGACTCAGGGGTAAAGTCTAGGTAAGATTGGTCCAAGTCGAAGTTCGTTTAACCGATTCTATCCCACCTAATTATTCGTCCCCAAAGGCGGCAGTAAATATCTAGGAGCTTTCAAAAGGGAGTTGTTAGAGATCTTATTATTATTCGCAGATCTTGCGGAATGCCGAGTTTTGTCAGTAACGACTCACGAGTGAGATGATTCGACGGGCCAAGCCTCGCATCCGAAATCCGATTTGCGGAGAACTTTCTCCGAACTCTGGAATCTATGACCAGTGCACGGTTTTCTACATATCACAACGTACTTTACAACGGTCAAGTTTATCCGTGGAATCCCCTCATCACCATACGGAAGCAGGTAATTATGACAGTATAATGGCGTGAAGAACCGTCATAGAGCTTTATGCTTCTCAATGATATACGACGTTATATATAGAAGGCAGGAATGGAGCAGACATCGGACTCTCTACGAATCAACCTCGTTCCATATTGTAAACAAAATACATAACATCATCAAACACGAGAAATATCTACACGAATTTTCAGCATGAGTACTAAAATATCCACCGCAAACACCGACGATATTCATAATCTTACTGCGAACTCGCTGCTTTCAGTTGATGGTAAGCAATGCTGAATGATACCAATCTAGCTGCCGTTTTGTCGCTAACAGTTCCATATTCAAATATAGGCTTTGTCGCAGCTGTAACTGGCGGTGGAACAGTACGAATTTTATGCAGCCTCGTAGTATATCAAATGAATGACTAGCAGCTTACTTTGAGACTTCACAGGGTATCGGTTTGATGATAGCCAAAACGCTGGCGGTCAACGGCGCCAGAGTATACATCGTCGACCGCCGCGCCGAAGCACTGGAGACCGCCTCGGAAGAAAAAGCCAAGGGTGACTCTGTGAAAGGATCCATTCTCCGCTCCCGGCGATGTCACCAGCAAAGACGACATCCAGAAGCTCGTAAAGGAAATCAAGGAGAAAGAAGGTCACGTCAACCTCTTAGTTAACAATGCTGGCATCTCCGGTCCGAAACACGACATTCACGATTCCAAAACGGACGATGCTCAACATGTCTCCAAGTGCCTCTGGGAAGACCAAGACTTCCAAGCTTAGAACGATCTGTACTCAACCAACGTTTCATCGGCGTACTTCACATCTGTCGCCTTCTTGCCTCTCTTGCAGGAAGGTTCCAAGCGGTCTGAAGGCCATTCCTCGTCCATCATCAATATCTCGTCGTTTCCGGCCTTCTCAAGGACTCCCAGGGACATTTCGCGTACAATTCCTCTAAAGCGGCGGTTATCCACCTCACAATGCTTTTGGCGAAGGAATTCTACCCCATGAAGGTCCGCGTGAACTCTATCGCACCGGGTCTCTTCCCGAGTAAGATGACGACAGAGGGTAGCGATGAGAAGGACGTGAGCAAGTTTGATGAGGAGTAGATGTGCCGGCAGGGGAGGGCTGGACAGGCAACTGATATGACTGGGGCCGTGCTGCTCCTTTCTACTAAAGCTGGGTCTATATTAACGGCGTAACGCCTTCGTTGATGGCGGCATGCTCATCACGAAGCCTAGTATAGCTTGAAAAGAACGTAGCATTTAGATATATCTGTTCCCCCTAGAATCACGTGTTTAACTTCATCTGAGAATGAAACGATACTGTCATGTTTCAAAGAAACGCGCAACGCCGCAACCCACCAAAATCCGTATTTGAACTTAACCGATCTATTTCGTCCTGCCGGATACATTAGTCACAAAATAATCGTTCTAGAAGGTCTCATGTCTCAGAATAATGGCCGATCATCTTTGCAGGCTTGAATGATTTTATTAGCTAATCTATAATTCTAGTTCCTTTTCCCCTCATACGCGTCCGCCTGGGAGATCTAATAAGGCTATTACAGTCAGTTGATATAATTGTTAGGACACTTTCCTAAAACGGCAGTTTTCCCATACAAAAGTATAATTTTACACTTTTTCAATCAATAATAACGTAACAACGACTAGATAAAATTAGCTAAAACTTAAATATGTTATAATATATATCGTAAACTAATACATATTAAAATTTTAAAAAAAATCCGTTAAAAGTTTATGACGTAATAATATTTAATATTTTATATATTTTTAAAAACACGTACTTCACGCACTTTTATATATAAAATACGCGAAATTGTACGAAAATCGTACGATTTTTAAACTAGTTAAAATTTAAAATAATATATAGCTTAATTTATGACGAATCTTTTAAAATTTAAATATGTATTAGATTAATATAATCTATAATATATTTTAATTTTATAAGTTTATATTAAATATTAACGTTATAATATAAGTTTAAAAATAATATAGATTTTTTTATATATAAAAATTTAAAAAAGTAATATAAAATTTAATACTTAATAAAATTTATAAAATTTTAATATGTTATTATTATATATATAATAAACGTAAATTTTTAATTTTATAAAATCGGATAATAATTGAGTGAGTTATCGATGATTTAAGATATTGTAGAACTTGAAGAAATTGCCGTTTTAGGTAAGTGTCCTAACAATTATGTCAACTGACTGTATCCCACTTTTATTCCTTCTTGAATGGAACAATTCCCAGCCAAGGCATCAACTCCTCCGAGCTCGTCAGGTGAAGTTAGTAGCTCTCCTCCCAAGCCTCCAGTAGGATCGGAGAAAGCAGGGCCGAAGGCGGGATCTCCGAATCCACCAGTCGGGTCCTCAAACCCACCCGTCGGGTCTTCAAATCCAAGTCCACCCGTGGGATCTTCGAAGCCGCCCGTGGGTCAATGAAGGCTGGGTCAAAGGCGGGATCGCCTCCGAACTCCTCAAACTGTCGAGTTGCGAGAGCCTTACCCTCTACTTTCTTTGCCGGATTTTCGGGCTTCTTGACTTCCGCTTTAGCTGCAGGCTTCGCCTTGACCTGCGAGGACTTGCCATTCTTCGAAGATTCCTCACGCTTTGAACGGAATGAGGCCGCCGAAAGGGTCCGAGCCGCCAAACGGATCCGCTCCACCAAAGGGATCAGCTCCTCCAAACGGGTCTGCTACTATAGAAGGATCGGCCCCACCGAAAGGATCCGCTCCGCCGAACGGGTCTGTGCCACCGAACGGATCAGCAGCAAACGGATCGACACCCCATCGAAGCCGAAAAGCGAGGGATCTACAAACTGTCTTTCTTTGAGGAAGCTTGCATCGGCCTTCGCACTCCGAACCTTGACAGGGAGTGGTCTCGCGAAGGCGACAGAAGCGTAAAGAAGCGAAGTGCAGAGGAACTTGGACACGATAGCCATCTCGATTCGATGAGGAGGTAATAGAAAATCAATGTGATGTCAGGAGTAAAGGAAAGGTTGGAGAAAGAATGTATAATTTCGTGACGTTTGGTGACCCGAAAAGTTGGATATTCTTCAATACCAGATTGAATTGTCCAAGAGGTGAAAGAGATCGTGATATCAAGTACCAGACCGGGAAGAAATTCAAGCGAAGGCGAAAAAGGCCGAAGTACCAGACTTGGAAAGAAGAGAATGGAAGATGTGAATCGTACCGGACGATGGGTGTTTAATGTTTGTTTAGAGGCGTGATGTGTGATGATGAGGAGAAGGATGATGGGGCGATTAGTGTCCTCATTTATATAATCGAAGGTCTCTGTTACTTATCAAGGGAATTCGATAGCGTTTGCAATTCGTTCTAAAAAAAACAAGGAGGTAAACTCAGTTCAAGGCTCTCAGCTTCTTGGCTGGTTCATTCTCATCCTGCAATAGAATGTTATCTCACGGGGCGAAAAGGTAGCATGTCGTGAGGTTTAATTTCTAAGATTTGAACGATGCAAAAAATAGAACATCCGCAGGCGGGAGCGTATGAGAAACAACTCCTTAGCGCGCCTAATCAATGAAACAGAGCAATTCTAGAATCAAATTCCCCAGAGTTTTGTTTGAGAATGTAGTCAGTTCAATCCTTTGCTTTAGCGCGGTGAGTTTTTAAACTCTTGGCGACTATAGCCCACATAGCCCACACGCGCCAGTCCGCAGAGCACCAGGAGCAATCGAAGGATGCCTTGAGCGTCAACATCTATTTAGTAAAAAACAGGGGAACAAGGCGGCAGTGCAAATTCTTATTGACTTACTGAGCATGAAGCCGGATGACTCGTCACAAACAATCGGTGAGGAATGATGCATGGTTGATCTCTTTGAACTTGAAACGACTCTCGTATTTCTACACTGGCGGAGGCGTCCGGAACCCCGAATTTCCATACTTCAAGCTGATCGTGGCTTTTGTTCGTAGCTTGCAAAAATCTATTGGAAAATTCACGGCATAAATTTATATCCATTGACTTTGTTCAGCTCGAATTTCTATCCCATGCTCTCAGTAGGCATCCTTCAAGTTCTCGGAAACCTACAGTGCTACTCCGGTTGAACTCAACCTCATGATCTAGACCACCTCTAAGGGCCCGATCTAGCAGAGCTATTAGGCAGCTTGGAGCAAAGCCTGGAACATTAAAAGGGGTTCCCCAAATTGACGTCTGCTGCACTGCAGGTGTTTCTCGTCGCAGGGCTTCTTGATACCACCCATCACCCGGGATATTCTGCATCTCCAAAAGCCCTTAAGCACTTGATAACGAATAGGCCCGCGAGGATGACGGGGTGAAAACTCAAGGTTCTCGGTCGATGAAAATTCTGCGCAGGATCGGTCGATGATAGTAATCTTTGTTGCAAAGATTTGTGGAACGCTCGCCGAGGTGATAAGCATAGCTTTTCTAAATATTCGCATTAATCTTCATGTGACACAGGTTAGTGGCCTGTTTGAAGTATTGTCTGAGTTTATTTTCTCCTGCGCTTCAAAAGATCGCTAATTCTCCACCTAAAGTACAAAGACTGTTGTTTACCTGTTGTTTTATAGTTGTTCTTTCAGCTGTTAAGTGGATTCAAAGACGATCGAAGAAGGCATACGATATATAGGTTTCTTCTCAATTTCAGGGGATACTCGTACCAACGCTTGTTAATCAATTGACACCTTCGATGATAGATCAATCGGCTACTGTGTAGTAAAATGTTAATATTATTAATCTTATAGGACCGCTAACGTTATTATAAGGAATAACAAATATAGAATAAATACCAAGTAGAGAAACAATAATACGGACATTATTCGCAAAACTTCTGTTCAATTATACAAAGATCCGTAGCAAAAATGAAACTCCAAGCATAAAACCCTTAATATACATAATTATATACACAAACTCCCACTTCAACAGCCGCTCAAGGTGATGAAGGCGCGCTGACGGAGTCTTTTCGCAGCCCCTCAATGCTAGCGAATTGACCTTTTGAATCCGACCCATTACTGCCGAACATTCTCATTCGTTCTAAGGCATGTGCATTTCTCAATGCGAGCTTTGTCAGGTCCACTTCCATCTTGATCGCTCGCGTGCAGTAGCAAGTCTACAACAAGCAACATGGGAAAGGCGTTCATGAGCATGACGGCCGCCAGGTCAACTTGGTTCGCATTCTGATGTACCGCTTAGGTTGCTCCAGCACGCGCGCAAGATACCGAAGACCCGCGAGGGATGCGACGCGGATTTCAGTACTCAGTATCATCTGCTTGAATAGGCCGACCTGCCTACCGCCGAGGAAGCGCATCGAGGTTTCCGCGATATGTGGAAGACCCGGACCAGGAGGTACGCGGTATCGTCTCGATGGTGCCATCATGATGAACTGAGCGAGGACGAGGTTGTACAGCGGCGTGGTGGCGAAGGGTTGCCGAACTTGACGTACTCAACCATCGCCAAGATGAGAACCGACGTGCGAACGCATAAGTGAGACCCTGAAGGACCCAGAAAACTATCAAGAACGTTTTTCCTGCTGATGATGCTCGTGTAGATGCCGCGTGAGCGGGGAGTACCGCTCAGGATGAAATAGAGTACATAAGCATGTAGACTTCGCCGACAGGTATCCGCAGTAGTTGAAAAAAGAGACTCGTGGTGCTGAGTTTTGGTTAAACCTGTACGGTCGGGCGCGTAGTCCACCAGCCGAGGAAACTTGCGCATCGCATTGATCAAGGAAACGATGAGCCGGTATCGCGGATAAGCGTTTCCAGCCGCAATATACTATGGGGAGAATCGCCATGGCGGCGATGGCGAGATCGTATATGGTTTGTGTGCCATTATTTGTCTCTAGGAAAGACGGAAGAGATGACATGGTAGGGGGGGAATAGAACGGAAAATTACGTAAGATATTTTTCTCGCTAAAGGATTGGGGTTGCAGTGATCTTTTTCAAAAAGAGGGGAGCGTTATTCGCTTGCGAATTTTATCTGAGCGTTCGGGGAGCTGTATGGTTGCTACAAGGATAATCTGAAGGGGTAGCAGTTGAAATATTAATAGCACAAGCACACATCCCAACGCTTTCCTTGTTCCCATGGTTGACATCTCATCTCGCGATAACCCCCCATCTTTCCCCGGTCATAACATCACGACGAGATATGGGGTAAACATGGCCCTCAGGGCGAATGAAACTCTCCGTACGAAAATTACCTATAAAACATATTCCGACACACGAGAGACGGTAATTTCCCCATTCAATAAACAAAAAAAAAAGAAAAGAAAAAAAAAAAAAAAAAAAAAGAAGACTCATACTAGAAATATAAAGAATGAGGTGAAATAAATCAGCTATCGTCCCGCGTCCTTTATCTTAGGCCTAGGGTACAGTAGCAAAAGTATATTTGGCAGATCTTCTTCCTATCTTAACCCACCCCCGGAAACAAGTTTGCGAAACGGAATAATTAGACGGTTCGACGTTCGTTTCCAAGCCATGAAGAAGGGGGTTGGATTGAAGGGGAGGGGGGGGGGGCACGGGTTTGGCTGAGGCTTGAGTGTATCGTGCTATGGTTTGTCTAAACGAGCTGCCGGAGAACGTGCCCCGTGGTCGGCGAATGAGTGTCAAAAAACGAGTAATTCCAACCCCCAAGATGTGGGTCTTGCCCCTATGAAAATAACACATGTACCATGTACGCTGAAATCTGAAGCACATATAACTCACTTCAAAGATCTTAACAGACGGAAAAACTCTTTGGCAAAAAGGTCTAAACCTAGTGGGGAAGGGTCTCCCCGGAGTCGCGGCTAGACATATTCGGCAGCGCGCGATAACTCGATATACCTATGAGGAGTTGAAGAAACCCCCACGCCATCAAGATCAGGCCACTTTCGGCCAAGAACTATAACATCGTCACATAAGGCTTCCAAGCCTGGTGGAGCATCAAGAACAAAAGTGGTGTGTTGAAAGTTCTTTACGTGAAACATTTGAGATTACTATTGTCAGTACAACGATCGTTCGGATGGCTATAGGCTAACCTATAGGATCATATCAAAGTCGCCACCAACATCCATAAAAAGAAGTTGGAAACCCAAGAGGAAGGAAATTTCGTAGGGGCAGATGGCGAGACTTGATCTGAGTGACACGCGATGCCAAGACAAGCTTCCGAGCAATCGTGAGGAATTTGCGAACAGAAGAAAACTTCCGAATAACTAGTCGTCAATTTTACTCCGTGGCTGGCTCGATCATCTAAAATCAACAAAAATTTCAAACAATCAGTAGTGGGCATCATAAGACGAGATCCAGTCCTCAAAATTGGCTTCATGTTCTGGAGATGTTGTTCTCTTCCAACTCTACTTACTGCTGAAGCAACAACCTTATCTATATCATATCTGACGTTGGGGCACCGACTCTTCCGATAGCCGTTGACACCTTGAAACGTGTAGTCCGGAGCTGGGAACTTACTTCTAATATTAAAAATTTCCTGAGCCGAAACACTGCTCGGCAAAACCCCGGGCTATTCGGGTTTCACGATAGACCCTCGTTACAAGTAAGCGAGAACTTTTATTCATAATGTATCAAACAATACTATAGTATCGAAGATATTTAGAAACATCTTGTGATTCGCGACTTTTTCTAGCCTGATAACCCAATCGAGATAACTCCCTCCGTCGCAATATTGACGTTTTTCTTATACTACGTCTCATATATCATACGTAATATAGGCCGCGATCATAAATCGCCCCATTACTCATACATATTTTTAGCTCAAGTCATAAGAGTACGGTTGACAGGGAAGCTAGCGACTCCACTTGATCAGATCATAAAATACAACTTAGCACTCTACACGTGCTTCAAAGGATATTTTCATTTCCTTACATACATTTTCAATTAAGTAGAAGGGAAGAAGGGAACAGGCAGTATGGTTAACTTTAATCTTTGATAGCAAAACGCTTTGTCAGTCTGGTTTCATCCTCCTGTTTTCCTCCACTTGCACTGCCGCCGCTGTGAGATGGTTTCTGGGATCGGATGGTGCGGTAGCAGGCGCAGAGCCCTCGTGCTTCCGCTTCGACCCGCCTCCTTGGGCCTGTGTTGGGGCCTGAGGACTCGCGGAGTCTTTGCTGCGTCACCGCCACGAGATCCCCTTAGAGCACTTTGCTTCAAAGATATCCACCACCCAAATTTCCTTGTTGCAAGCTCTGACACCCGGAAGAAGAGTGTTCGAGCAATCCAGCCCGTAGTACATCCTCGGGTTATGATCGGCGGGCGGCGGGAACGATCCGCCGGACGCTTTAAAACCCCAGTCTGATCCCTGACAAGCGCACCCAAAACACCCGCTGCAGGTACCGCCTCTTCAGCGCTATAGACTCGACGTGCGGCTCCTGCCTCTTCGTGCATCGGGTGACGCGCGGCGGGACCTGCCAGGTTCGAGGAGATGAAATTTTGGCCCTGATCCACGTCGAAGCAGAAAGTCTGGGAGAGGAACAGCGGAACACCCACTATCACACGTCCATAGTTCAGGCCATCGGTGAGTATTGCAAAGAGCTGACGCAAACTTCGTGCGGGTGCGGGCGCAGCCCCACGCTCGCGGCGTAGGTCGGGGATAGGTCGCCTCCGGTTTGTACCATCTGAGCACCGGAGACGGTGACCGTGCATCCGCTCAACTTGAATTAAAATCTGTAGTATTTCGGCAGTGCAGTACCACCAGGGGCTCCTCCCATTTTGAGTTATTTCTGGGCGAACTGTCTGACTTCTATTCCCAGCTCTTTGAGCTGGTCGTAGTACAGGCTATCTAGAAGGTCGGGGTCGGGAATAATATGTATAGGGAACCGATATCTAGCACGGTTTTGCTGCAAATCCCACGTTGTCGCCGCTGCTTGGAATACCCTCGCTTTCTTTCAAAGTGGTTCGACCTTCCTTCTGAGGATGGTGGCTTTCTTTCGGAGTCTGGCTTTCCCCCGGAGGAGACTGGCTTTCTTTGGGCGAACTCTGACTCCCTCGCGAAGATGGCCGGCTTTCTTTCGGCAGCATGGCCTCGATGGATGTCGATAAAGGTACCGGGCGGGGATGCGTGGGAAGACTGTAGCTAGCCACTTGGGGTTGTGGTTCTCTGACTTTGCCTTTCCGTTGGAGCCTTCGCCGTTGCCCGGTGCCAGACGTGGTAGCGCGACTAACTATAGGAGCTCGTAAGGGCCAGGAGGGCCGTTGGGTAATGAACATTAAGACGAGCCTGAGGTCTTATTTTGGTCGATACTCGAATGAGTGAAAACTTTCAACAGGAAAAAGGGTGACTTGAAAGTGACAGGAGGTGAGAACAGTGTGTAACTCGAACTACATCCATTGAACAGCATCTGGATACTTTGAAACCAAACTTCAAAGCGGTAAAAGCTGCTCGCCTTTCCGGTGAGAGGACTCCAATGTTAGGATCGGGCAACAATAACAGTACAGCTTCGCCATCATGATAAGAGCGGCTCAAGGATTGTTTTTGATGCGATTTCATGCATAATTGCCTGTTCGCTATGAACGATCTCTATCCGTCCTATTTTAGACAATCCCTACAATCGCCTAGCTCGCGGATATTTCTCGGATAAATTTGTGCCTTGGACAGTCGCTTGATATAATTGTTGGATACTTGCCTAATTGGAACGCAAACTACCTTAATTCTATTAACTCTACGATGTGGAAAATGTCTAATTATAAGATATAGAGCTATGGTATTGCTATAAAATAAAAATATTGTAGTCTAGGTATATATCTATAAAATTTTATATATTTAATACTTAATATAGCTACCTTATTTTTTATATAGGCTCATACTCGGGTAATCTAGCTATCGTATAGCTTATTAACACTTTAATATTAATAGCCTTCTATTTGGCCTGTATTACCTTTTATAGCTCGTTCTCTGTATAAGGTTATTTAGTAAAATTTAGAATCTAAATTGATGGCGGAGATACGCCTTAAGTATCGTCTATAATAATATTTTATTATATAGTGTTCGAGACCGGGTCATAGTCCTAATTAAAATAAATTTGTAATAATTTGTTTTTATATGTATTTGCTAGGCGAGCGAAATTGTTTCAAATTATACATATAAGCCTCAGGGGTAGCGGTACATTTATGGTTACGGAACACCAATTTTTGCTTAGCGAACCTCACTAAAATGAAGGTCTTTTTTAACCGCACATGTACCTCTGACCGGACCTCGAACACTATTTTGATATCATCTACGCCTAGTTTATTATAAAATAGAAGTGAATTTTAGCTTGAGTATCTTATTTACGTACTATTATATATTAAAACCGAGTTGATTTCTCTTATTTGTATGCTCTTTAGGCGTATGTTGTCTATAGCATATAATAAGGTTTTCTAGCTATACATTATATATACTTATACTATAATTAACATTTTTAGTGTTTTAAAGGCTAATGTTAAGTATTTTTTTTATATTTATCGTTAGTAGCGCGTCGGCATATAATTTATCGTATTTAACGGCTATTATATATAGTTAATTTATTACTTTATATAATATTCTTAGTTATTATTATACTATCGTTCTATGCTATAGATATAGGTAGCCTAGCGGCCTTCTTTTCTATATCTAGTTATAGTTTTTTAATAGATACCTATATCGTAATTGTTAGAGGAGATGGAAGCCAATCCGAAACCCTTGAATGATAAGCTTACGGAGGCTAGTTAAATAAACTCGAGGTATGTTATATTCAAAGGATTTAACAAAACCTTGCCCGAAGCAAATGTATTTCAGGCTTAAACATCTCTATTATTCTTCGGTGACAATACATTTCCTCCCTATTTCAGCCAATGACATCTATAATATAAAGTTTAGTTTTGCCCTTTTATGAAGCATTTGGCTCTCCGGTCTCTCAAGGAATTCCAATTTCACGCTTTCTAGCAGTTACTTCTGTTCACAGCGTTGCTTCTTTGATTAACCACCATTAGTTGGTATCAGTTGCTTAAGAACGCTCGAAATTTACACAAATGCCTCAGTGCTAGCTATAGTATACTTTGCTCCCTAATGCAAAGATTACATTTACTATCGAATAATACCATTTCCAAAAGAAAAAAAGTTTTTATTATTATATCAAGTCATTGCTGCTAAACAGCAAATTCTCGAAAGAACGAACTTATAGCGATCATTTGATTGAAAGGCTCTTCAAGGAAGAGGGAACGATAAAAGACCAGTATAAAGCTCAGATTATGTTTCATTACGGATAAAGAGAAAAAGAACAAAAGTATCGCTTTGGCTAGGTGTAAAACGGGTTATATGATTTTTATTAAAAAAACTATTAAACATTATATTTTTAGGCGTTTCGAGTTTCAGATATTATTTTGTATGGGTATTACATCCCTTTATTCCGTTAAGGTAGTCCAAAGCTGCATTTACACCTGTTTGTAGTTCAAACCTTCCAAATCATATATGTGAGCAAGAGGACTTTATGAGCATCAAGACTAAAATATATAAGTTCTAGGCACGTCTGCTTTTAAATATTTAAGAATATAGCTAGCTGTCACTGCTATAATGCTAATAGTAGGAAGAATAGTGAGGCTCTTTGTTGGGAGCCTAGAACTTTTGGTCAGATGCAGCGACATCGCGATTCGCATGGCGGTTGTCAACGAGAACAGCTTTATACACCAACACTGTTTAATAATAAAAAAAAAGTAAAATTCTGGCCAGTTGGATATTTTAGCTTGGTTTTGGATGAGTGTCTGGAAGCAGTTTAGACGTCTTTGTTGGAAAAGAGAGCAGTCCATATGGATGTTTTGCATAACATGATTTAAAGGGCCGAAACACGGGGATGGGGGGCACGAGAAAGAAATTAAAAGTGACCTTCTACTCGCGCAAGGGTGCCTTGCAGTGATTAACCCTCCCCTCTAGCCTCGTCGCTGGTTTCCGTTGACGAGTGCCATCAAGTTGATGATGGCGATGGAGCTCTAGCAAGCCAGGAGAGCCAAAAAGGTAATAACAAGGACCAGGTCGGAAGTCGGATTTTTGTTGATAGTCTGTCCGATTGAAGAATTCCGACAGAAAATAGCACCAGGAATTGTATCCGGTGTGTACAGGAGGTGGAAAATGATGGTACATGACATAGCACATGGCCCGAATCAGTTTCATGGAGCGGCATGTTGATACGTTTCTGGTTTTCCGTAGGTCTTTATTTTGGAGTCTATGGAAATGGCTTCAATTCGTCCACGCTTTGTAGCCGTCGTACCGTAGAACCGAACAGTAGGCGTTAGAACCGCCCTGAAACATAACCTTAAGTTACTGCCCAAATAGACCAAGGAAGGGTGCGAACTTGAACGATATATCTATATTTAAACTTTTCTATGGCGTTAGGATCACACTTTGCAGAAGCTTGATACCAGCCTCTCCGCTGAACCTTACTTGTTACGACCCAGTGCTTTGTCTGTTCTCACTAACGACCCATCCATCGCTTCAAAAATTCAGATACCAATTTGAAGCCAGGAGGGTAGCCCGTATGAAGCTTCCGCCGGAATCGGCCCCCATTTCGGCTCTCCGTCCATGTCCCAGGCTCCCGAAAGCGAAATCGTTCGAAAGGCCTTTCAACGATTTTGAAGGGTTAGTATACTCAACAAAAATGTCAAATATTTTATATGTTATTAAAAATTGAAAAGCTTCTTACTTCGGATAAAGAAGTCTTTGAATACCTCGGGTATCGTTATAATCTCACGTAAAGTATTGCATTCATTATCGGCTTGAATGCACGAATTGGTAAGGCTATTTCTAAAGTACTGGACATTGCGAGATAAGATTGCTATACAGCTTTTCGAGACATTCATTTGAACCGGAGGCAAAGCACGATGCTTCGTATTGAACTTGAGGTCACATCTATTGCGAATATAAGCTCAAGAACCTAGAGATACCCTATATTCTAACCTAAGGCTGGAAACAAGAACAACCACGGAGCTTGTCTTCCTCTCATCAACCATAAGTATAGACCCCTTTTACCCTTTGGATCTTACTGGCATTCAATATCGACAATATTTTATATACCATTCCCTCCCACCTTTACAGCAAAAATCCTAATAACTTTACAAAACTTTCAGCCATACAGCACAAAGATGTGACTGGCAGAGAATTGACTACGTAAGTAATTCACGCTTGCGATTCAAACGATTTATTTAAAGAAAAATAACTTAACCGAATTACTAACCGGCATGTCTTCCTCTTACCCAGCCCTGCGCACAGCCTGTTTTACAGCAGGGACCAGTCGCATTGCCCAGAAATAACGTCGTAGCTCACACTTGGATCGTTGACAGGTCTGAGGCCGATGCCGAGTTCGGACAGTGCCTCAGATGCGGAGGAGATCATAGCGATAAAGACCTAGCCAAGAGAGCTGAAATTGAGCGCAAGCGGTACTACGTATCGAACTACGATGCCCCTCTCGAATGGGACAATGACGCAGACCACATGATACTAATGTACGATGACGACGACGCCCGAGCGTGGATTCGAGACAAATTGCAGAACAGGTTGTTCAACGGCGTGGATATGAAGGCAAATAAAAATTGCATCAGTTTTTACAACAGATTCAAAGCAATAACTCGTAGATACATAATATAATCTGTCTTCAAATATATTTGCAAATTTTTATGATAAAAATAAATAAATAATAAAAACGAAAAAAAAAAATATTACTTTTACTGATAAGTAATATATATTTAGAAGATTTAATAACTTTGTTTCATTCTTATTTGATCTGGGAGGTGCTACATACTACCACCCTTAAGTTTCTACTTTTGCTTATTGCTAGAATAATGAAGGAAGCAAATTTAATCCTGCTAAACGGCCGTCACTGCTGTTTTGTAACTGCTACTGCCTCTGCTGTTGCTGCCGGTGCTGCCCTCTTCACTGCACTCGTTGCTGCCCTCGTCGCCGCTGCTGCGCTGCTATCGTCACTACTATCGTTATTTTCGCCGTGCATCACTATTAAGACACTATCATTAGCTACTGACGCGTTGGCGTTACCGGCTACTAAGTGCTATTAGCTGCTGCTGCCACCGCCGTTGCTACCGTTACTATTGCTGCGGACTGCTATCACTGGCCACGACGCGCTGCTCGCGTCCTGCTGGCGGCGGTTGTGGCTTTGCTCCAAAGAGAAAAATAATTTTTGTTTTGGCAGTAAGAAAATGTCAAAATTTGGCGGTGTGCAGGAGCACTTCCCCTTCTATGCTCTTAATACTATTTTACGATAAATTTAAAATGTTCTACACAACTAATTTAAACAGAACTTGTAAGTGAAATGGAAGTATTTGGAGTAGTAAACTTGATGGCTTAAATTCGAGATTAAAAAAAAAACTATAAATATCTATTGCTCAATATAACATTTTAGGCATATTATATGAAGCTTTTTTTATTATATTACAAAAAGACTTTAATATTACGTCTCTTCTAATATTTTTTATTCAAAATTTATAATCATTATATTACGATTTTACATGGCATTTGAAAACTTGAAGCAATATTCGAATTAGTTAAATACATATTAGAAAGGAGAGTTATATGATCTTTAAGACCCGTCTTCCAAAAGACGGATAAGGCGTTTTGCTATCTCGTGTCGGTTGCCCACAAGTTTAAGTTAAAAACAAACATGAACTCGACCTACATGAGGATGTCAAGATGCTACTTACTCAAACTCAACATGCAAGCAAGAATACTGCAAAGCCCATCCGGTTGGCATAGCTAAGTATCCACCGATCTGGCCCCCTCTGCATCTTTCCCATACTCACCATCAACAACACTTTAGACCTTTCCATTCTCCAAATCTACAGGAAAACACTCAATCAATTGAACAAATCTAAAATTTCATCAAAACCAACATCCAGCAGTAACAATGTGTTGGATTCGCGTGAAATTTGTAAGTTAATCCATCACCTCACACGTCATACATGTCAAAAGCCGTCACGATAATGGCTTCTTTACTGACTGTTCTTTTTTCCCGTCAAAAAAAAAAAAAAAAAAAAAAAAAAACAGAATTGCGGACACAGCTCTACTATCCCAGACCGTGAGAATTGCTACGTGGGCAGGGACCAAGCACATCTCGTTCAGCCCAGACGTTCAGCAAATCGAAGATGTGCGCGTGTTGCAAGTACGCGCTAACCGAGGAACTCAATACATCGCGGTAAAGTTCGGCGTCCCGAACTTCCGATTCTATCTGACCAACTACCAACAGGCCGACTGGGACGAGCCGCGGACAGGCTCGAGAGGTGGAGCACGGCGAGGGCTTAGCTTACATTAGCAGCAAGTGGGACGCACATGTTGCGGATCAGATAACGAGGACCTCAAAATCCCATACCTCAACTTACCGGACTCTGAGGACAAGGAATCGAAGTTGAAACGAATGAAGCTCCCACGGGTCGACTTTTCTTTTCAGATTGCCATCTTTAAAGGTTCGCAGCTCTGCTGCGCGATGCGTTAATAGGAAAAAACGCAAAATTATAAAAATTTCTTTTCTTTTCTTCCCTTTTTTCCCTTCCTTTCCTTCCTGTCTTTTTTCCCGTTTTTTTTTTTTTTTTTTTTTTTCTTTCTTTCTTTCTTTTCTTCTTTCCTTTTTCTCTGACTTCTTTTTCTCCTTTTTTTTTTTTTTTTAATATAGATCTATATCAATATATTTAATTCTGCATCATAATTCTTATAAATACTTTAAAATTAATATTAAAAAGCCCTTTCAAACAAACTTAGCAATATTTTCCACCTTGTAGGATTCACGTAAAGAAAAATTCGAAGCAGTTATATGAATAAGTTTATTTTTCTCAAGTTTCGTATAACATTATACTCCTTGCGTGTCAAGAGAGAAAGGGAATTATCGTCTACATCGCATCTAATCATAACTAAAAAAAAAAAAAAAATAGCAAGCAAACGATCCATTAAAGAACGCCCTCATAAACATTAATAATAAGCGTTTACCGTATTTTTTTTTTTTTCGAGAACGCCATAAATAGCTCACCTGGTTTTCCGAGTTTCTTTGTTTTTCTGTTTACTACTACCAGCTCTTATAATACTAGAGAGTTTAAGATCTACCGCAAAACTGGCGAATAAGTATGTACTCGTCTATAAGTGTGTATTTTGGTGACGTTTCTGAATCTTTAGATGGGGAAAGAAGTATCGTCCAAATCTTTATAATACTCTCAATATACATCCTTGTTCGCCATTTTTACTGTGCTTCTGCCCTCCATAAGCTTATACCTCTCTGACCTCAGGATCGGTTACTAGATGGTACACGGAGCTCCACTTTGAAATTTGCTACCTGCTACATGCTTCTGTCGCCGATACGAGGGACTGCCTTTACTTTCAATGGTGCCACTGCTTCAAAAATTCAGACGAATAATTAATTTCGATACTGCTGCTGCTAACTGTCAACGTAATTGAACGTCTCTTAGAGGAAGTCATACAAATTTCGAAATGGTTTATGTATCTTTTAGCTCGATGTCAAGTGCCTTTGATATTACCCAGAAACAGGTGAAAAAAAGGACAGAATCGTATCATGAATCATGTGAATAAATCAACAAAAGGGATACAGAATAGACTCCTTAAAGAAAATCAAAAGCGGAGACTATAATTCACGACTCGGCGTCTCAAATAACATCTAGGCTAAACTTTTTACCGTATTATCTAAAGGTATCAATTTTGTTGATAAAATCAAAATTCCTTTGACTAGTTGAGGAATCAAAAAGTGGAAGTACGTGACATTTCGAGCTAGCTGCCCGAAAAAAAAAAAAAAAAAAAAAAAAAGGGTGAAGCATTTGCTTTGTCTCACTACATTTTATTACAAATAAAGAGAAAAATAACATAAAGGTATTATCTTCGTGTAAATATCGAAGCGAGTTTTATGATTTTTATCTGAAAACTATGAAGTATTACGTTTTAGCCTTTAAATATTACTTTATGATATTACATTTTCTTGATTCCGTTAGACAATTCCAAGCTACATATTTTGGTAATAAGAAGAGTAAAATTCGGCCAGTTTAAACCCCGGTTCATTCAGTTGGTCAAAAGAACACATGAAGCAATCCACTTTATTAGAATAACTAGAAGTCCACAGGCTCAACCTAAAAACGAACGTAAACTTGACCTGGGCAACGATATCGAGATATGCCACTTACTCGAACTTGACCTTCAAACGAAAGAGGACTACGAGGTAACCTGGCTCCCGTGATCTATAAAATAAGGACCGCATGCCCCTTCTGGACCCGTTTCACCATCCACCATCAACACTATTCTTCATACTTCAACACTGACCTTTCTACCAATCCCAAATACACAAGACAAGACAAAACTTTTCAAATAAAAATTAAAACACCTTCTCAGCTAGACCATCATGTGTTGGAATCGCGTCAACTACGTAAGTCGGCGAAAGTCTTCCTTCCTCATTCAGAATCATTTATTTTTTTAAAAAAAAAGAAATCGTCGGAAAAAATGAATCCATGGCTTGCTAACAAAACACTTTTCTTTTAACTAGCCCTGCAACCACAGCCTGTTCTTCGCTCGATTGAAGACAGACTGCAACGCTACCGGTACCGATCGCGGGGAGGACCATATCGCGATCGCGATCACCTACGAATCCGAGGCCGGCAAAATAGGGTGCCGCAGGTGCCAGGTACATCCATCTCTGACAGTGAGATGGCGAGAGTTCGGTGTCCCGAAGGACCGGAAATACTGCACGAACTGGGACGAGGAGATGGAATCGACGACAACGATCGAATGATACTGAAGACCGATCAAGAAAGCCATCGATTTATTCAGCAGCAGAAGAATGACAACAAACTTCTAACATACAAGGATAGGGCTCCACGGAGTACATTAGTGTTTGAAATTTTTTTCGAAGAATGATACACTTGGCCTCGGACTTTAAAGATATTATATATCTTTATAGTTTATTTTAAATTTTTAAACAAAAAAAATTTTTTTATGTTCATTTTTATATCATAATCTTCAATTATTAATAAATCTTTAAGTATTGAAATTTTCTTTATTATTTTTATTCTTGAATATCTTTCTGATCTTATTTTCCTCTATAAAGGGTCCCAGAGCATATTATGAAGTCAGCTTTCATCAAAAGTGTAGTAATATTAAATCATGATCTAGCAATCTCTGCTACTCGATTATAGATAGATGATACCTTCTTGCACTATTCCTCACCGCCACACTTCTGTCGCTGCTGTGCCGTTTTCACTTCTCGCGATACTTTTGCCGCTTTTGATGTTTATTGTGTCTAATTGCAGTACCGTTACATGTGAGAAACTAAGTACATGATGGCGTTGGCATCTACTTCATATAAAAGTTGGGGAGAGTGAAAAAAAAAAAAAAAAAAGAAAAGAAAGAAAGATGGGAGAGTAAGTGATCAGAACAGTACAAAGGCGGTTGTTTCTTTACGTTACGAAGCAGGCAGCTGAGAATTAATTTATTCCTTAAAGTTCGGGAGAAAAAAGAAAAGAAAGATAATAATTCCCCGAGAATTAACGCTTCCAGAAACCTTCTATGGGCTCACATCACCAAAGAGACGCTATAACGAAAAAAAAAAATAGGCTGGGCCCTGTACTAGCAGCCTGAGACCGCCTCCTGTTCTACGTCGCCAGCGCGTCTTCGAGTGCGGCCTCGGTAAAATTGCTAAAGCCGTTCAAGCAATGTTTACGCTCTTCATCGGACGGGGAAAATACTTTTCATCAGACGCCGAGAGATCTCTCCATTATCCACAGCCCTACCCCCAATACTCAATGCTAGACCGGGACTCGGCCACGCCGTATAACGGAAGCTCCGGGGCTGCACACCATCAATATATGTTATTACCGACATTCTCGGCTCGCCTTCGACGGCTGCAATTCCAAATCTTCCAATGCATGCGTTTAGTTTGTTCAGAAGGGGATAATTTATTCTACTATCACTAGTCTATTTTCGTCGCGCCGTGGTTAAGAGCGAGTGATATCTCTCTCGTTGTTTAACCGTGTTTCTGAAAACTGGCTGAACTTAGCCTCAATATTTCCCGCTTAATAGCGCCAGCAGATAGAAGAGTCTTGGTGAATCTTGAGCGAGCAGCTGCTTTCTCGCCTCATCCTTCCCGTGAAAATTCTTAGGCTAGTCACGCAGAACGTTTGTAGCTGAAGGAAACCTGAATTCGAAACGCATAATGAACGTCCCATTAACGTTTAATAACTCTCAGTACCTGCAGCACCCCGGCGATCTACTAAACCCTTTTTTTTTGTAAGCTTGGAGATCTTGTTTTCCGATACGAGAGCCTCTCCCGAATAACCGAAGTATCGGGAACCAAAGATCAGATAGATCTTCATTGATTGTTTGAAACTCCGAGAATTCTGATCAAGGCAATCAATGCAAGTACAAGCCAGGCGGCTCCAACGAGAGTTTCTCTGCCCACACTGGCGGTTAAAACTGCAGCGCGAAGGGGAAACGGGGAGATAAGGGATAAAATGCTTACCGCTCTCTCGGGAAGGGCTCAAAAAACTCAAAAAAAAAAAGAAGAGGTCCCCGAGCCCTGCTGCTAGTTTCGTTAAGTGCGTTAGCGCAGTGGTTGTGACATGCAAGTTGGGCACTTACTGTTCCCACCCGGCGCCTCGCCGGCGCTAAAAAGTTTATGTTCGCTCCTCGAGTTTGAACATCTGCACTATGAGGTCGGCATGCTTTGTCTCAAAGTTTTAAAATCTAAGAGAACAATAAATGACCTTCCTCGAATACGAATAAATGGATAAAAGAAAAAAAATCAATTAAACATAGGTCAGATGATCATCCGTTTCGAAATGAGAACGAGCCATCAAACAGACTCTTTGCATACGAGGTCGCGGTCGGGGAAACCCAGGTTAATAAAAGAATGAAACGGACTCAGGGTTTCCTTTCTTTTAGATCTCGTTTCTCTAGTCACATCTAGAGAGTGCCAACGTCAAAATCGTGCCGTCGTTGTAATCTACCGTAGCATCCATAACATTCCGTCCATCTTTAATAAAAGGCTTGAATAACGATCGTGAAGTTTTTGATTTGATATCGAGATAGGAAGCTTATTTTAAATTCTCCGGGATTGTCCTTGTTGAAGGGCTGTATATTGGAGGGAAAATTGTTGTGAAACAATTAAAAAAAAAAAAAACCCCTTCTACCGTGAGGGGAAGATCAAACAAACGGGATAATCAAATCTCTATTGAAGAATGCATTTTTCTCCTATGGTTTGATCAAACTATTCTAACCTTCCGACTTCCTTTGAAACCTTTCCATCCCATCTTTTCTTTTCTCAGCGATACTACTATCCTTCGGCCTGCTGCGAAGGTTTCCGGTGGGCCAATTTATCAATAATCAGCCTCAACTGGATGACAGATCTTTTTTCTGCTATTTCCCGGGACGGCTGGAAATTAAAACTTGGACCAATGGAGATGCCGAATTAGCCCTTCCTCAGGCTTTTTTCCCGGTTCCTTTGCCAGCCCTTTAATAATTCCTCTGTGAGGGGGACTTGTCAGCGACGATGCACATGCCTCACCGAAAACCAGGTGAGGGTCATGCTCCTTTTTCACTTTCTCAATAGGTTCTTCCTTTTTTTTTTCCCTTGCGGTATTTGTCTAGACTTGCGCACCCGTTCTCCACCCTACTGAGCGCTATCAGCCAGTAGAATGGCAGCCAGAAGCGATTTCGAGGTGCTTATCCTGGTAAAAAATGTTGGATTTTTTTTCTTTGCTGACGGTCAAGAGAACGCCTTATCCTTGGCGGGACCTTTCCATTTCGAGTATTTCACAGCCCCTGAGATACCCTTCTTATTTTCGGGTTCGCATACGCAGCACGGCTAGACATACAAGAGTGATATACCTCTTATGCGGCACCAAAGTACCAGAAGCAGAGAGAACACACGAGAGTCAAAAAAGTGGACCTTGGTTGATGTTAGGCGACCAAAGGTGTACCAAGGGAAATTTTCCAGCATCTCAGACCCTTTAAAAATCTCACGATATCGTATTTTTGAAAGACATGTTCCAACCATGCCTTCATAGCCGAACCAAAGTACCATATCACAGTCATGAAAAAATACACTTCTGTCTTTCGTATCGTGATCTCGTTCTCGTTTTTTTTTTTTCAATCCTTTTTCTTGGAAGTTGAGTTGTGTTTCCTTCGGCCTGTGATAGAAGCGAAAGTGCCGGAATATTGAAATGTGAACTCGGTGTAACCGAAAGATCTGCCCAATCACCCGTGCGGGATGTCCTATCACCTCGAGAGGAGGTTTGCATTGATTTATAGGGAGCGTACTAGTACTAGTATGTACATTTCGCCACCGCTATGCAGCTAAGCTTCACGATGTATTCTTAGATCACGCTATCTCGATCACGATATATACATTCCTACCTTTTCTCGTATATTTTTCCTATTTTCAGCCACAGGAGTTCATGCGGTTTGATGATGGCTGCAAGGTACGAATATAGGAAAAGAAAAGTGCGAAAAGTGGATACCTCTACTACGCTCCCCACCCGCATCAGACAGAACCGACTCCGACCTCCCCTTGAGTGCTTTTTCCACTAGCAATTGCTTAGCACGCCCATTCTCTCCTCCCTCAGGAGTCGCGCCTTTTTAACCACCGTGCTCTGCCACTCCATTCCCTTTCTTTTCTCTTCTTCTCTCTCTTTTTTTCACTACGCCATTCATTCCTTTAAGGTGGTTTGTGTTCTAGTTTTGTTTGGAAAGTCACTCTCTTTCGTTTTTATTACATTCCTTTTCGTTTATATTCTAGAAGGCTAGGTTCCTTCGTCCTTTCCTTATTCCGGCACGTTGTATTCCGGAACGTTGAGATCTCAAGAGTTGGTTATTTCTAGCTAACAACTGATATCTATTTTTTTTTTTTTTTTTTTGGGACTCGTTCACCACTTCACTTCCAACTTCAACAACTTCAACTTCACCTTTTGCCAGCCAAACAATTTTTTTTTCCCATTCCTTTACCTTCAACCACTTCCATTCTCTCATTTCACAAACAAACAAACAAATAGAAACAAACCACCACAATCCCTCTTCATTGAAAACATACCTATCACCCCTATCAAACAAGAAAGACATACTGGTCAAGTATCAAGATCAACAGAACATACCGTACCGTTCACAATGCGTTACTCCCTCACGCTCCTTCGATCCTCTCCCTCGCTACGGCCGCCGTCGCCACCGCATCCTCGCCATTGTCAACCCGCGACGAGCCCGCGTGTTCCGCCTCGAAACCGTGCGCCGGCGGCCTCTGCTGCTCCAGCGCGGGTACTGCGGCTACGGACCCGACTACTGCGGCGCCGGCTGCCAGGGCAACTGCAACGCCAAATCCGTCTGCGATCCGGGATGGGGCGCTAAGTGGTCCGCATCTTCAACCTGCCCGTTGAACTCCTGCTGCTCGAAGTGGGGAACGGGTTGCGGGCCGGAGTACTGCACGGGTGGCAGTTCGACGGGTGGTTCTAGTTCTGGTGGATCTAGCACCGGTGGGTCTACTTCGACGGGTGGGACGAGCACCGGCGGATCTAGCAACAGTGGGTCTTCTTCGGGCGGTACCAGCACCGGCGGATCTTCAGCAGCAGCAGCAGCAGCAGCAGCAGCAGCAGCAGCAGCAGCAACAACGGCGGCGGGGTCAAGCAAGCACCGCCGTCCTGCCCATCAGCAAGAAGACTCCTCCCAGCGCACCATCGCATACTACGAATCCTGGGCCGCGGTCGCCCCTGCGACAAGTTCCAACCCGAGCAGCTCGACCTAGACGTCTACACGCACGTGAACTTCGCCTTCGCCTCCATCGACCCTAAACCTTCCAGGTGACGCCTCACGACCCAGCGACGTACCACTATACACCCGCGTTACAGCCCTCAAGCAGAAGAAACCGTCCTTGCAACCTGGATTTCCATCGGTGGTTGGTCGTTCACCGATCCTGGACCTACGCAGACTACATTCTCGACCTCGTCGCCTCGAGTACCGCGCAGCAAGCATTCTTCGCATCCCTCGTCGGTTTCATGAAGAAGTACGGCTTCGACGGCGTAGACATCGACTGGAGTACCCGCGCCTCCGACCGCGGCGGAAAACCCGCTGACACAAAGAACCTAAACACCATGATCGCCGCTCTGCGAAAATACCTCGACTCGAACAACTGCTCCACTACGGCGTCACCCTTACCTTACCGGCTAGCTTCTGGTACCTCCAAGGGTTGATATCGCTACTCTCGCGCCGCACGTGAGCTGGTTTAATATAATGACCTACGACTTCCACGGGACCTGGGACGATAAGAAGACCGTTGGTATAGAGCCGCACACTTCGCTGTCGGACCTCAAGTCGGCTTTACAGCTATGTGGAACAACTACATCAAGCCCTCGCAGGTCGTCCTCGGGCTCGCGTTCTACGGACACACCTACACCCTCTCCGACCCAAGTGCAACAAGCCCGGATGCGGCTGGACGGGCCCCGCTCCGGCCGGCGAGTGCAGCCAAGCACCCGGATCCCTCTCCTACGCCGAATCTCCGACTAATGGCAAAGGGCTACCAAGCACCGATCTTCGACAAGGAAGCCGGCGTCAAGTACCTTACCTACGGTAACAACTGGGTTAACTACGACGACGCGGACACGTTCAAGCTTAAGACCGACCTTGCGGATTCCATGTGCCTCGGTGGAAGAATGGTCTGGGCGGCTAGCCAAGACGACATTAACAATTCCGCCGCCAAATCTCTCATCTCCGGAGGAGGATCGTACTACGGTGGATCGTACGGTAGTAAAGTCTACGCTAGTTCTTCTCCCGTGGCTCTGGTTCGGACTCGGATTCCGCGTCGACGGATGGTGGGATAGTGGGAACGAGGCGACTACCCGCAACCGAGCACGACGCTGGGGCGTATCCGGCGAGGAAGACGGGCGGTGCTTATCCAGCGGCTCCAACTCTTCTTCCGGTAATACCAGCGATGACACTTCGATGGGTTCTTCTTCAGATTCGAGGCACTACGAACCGCAAGACGGCGCCGATAGCTCGGAGATGACGATGAGGAGGGCTAAGCGCAATACGCACGCCAGGTTCCACAAGTACCGCGTCAAGCGCTCGGCGTTCTCGAGGAGGAAGTGAACGGTGTTTGGGAGATGATGTTATTTTTATTGGAAACCAAAATATAATATTTATGAGGGGCGTTTTCTTATGGGACCTATTTACTTGCTGTTGTTTTCTTTACTACTGTTTTATGAGAACTTCATTATATATATAGATGAAAATCGTGGAACGATAATTAGCACTGAAGTTAATGCATACGAAACTTAAATAAAAGAGAAGATACTCACTTATACAGAAGTTTTTCCACGTTCTTTTTTTTTTTTTTTTTTATGTGAATTTTCGTAGTGCGTGAATAAAAGCATGTGTTTTGAGCCAAAGGTCAAGTCCTACTTCCACATCGGCAGAATAACGACTATAACCCTTTGCAATTTTCGAAGACTAGCGAAAGTGGAAGCTTGACAACCCAATTAAAAACCCTGGCATCACGGTCCGGATCAGGAGCAGATCACGTCCATCTACATAAACGTGCCTGAATGGCTTGGGACGTGACGGGTTTGGATCGAGTCGGAGGACGCCTTCACCCCGAGGAAGGCCCTACCGCGCTGAGCCTGTTTTTGATGGCGGCCTTAACGATACCTCGCTCCTAATACTGGCATGGAATGGCAAAGTGGCTTGTCTGAAATCCTAAAAGCGGCGAAGGTAGCGGAAGAGCATAGTTTTAACGATGCAAGGATGCATAGGGGACATCTCTTCCCTACTAGGTCAATTAGATACGGTAGCTTTCCCACGAGAAGTCCAACCACAATCTCGAACCCGAGCATTATTCTATCGGCCGATTGCAAAGAAAGAGCCCCCATTACTAGTAGAGCCTGATTTGGCCGTAGGAGGTATTCTGCATGTCTCGAGCCCTCCCATCGAGAACATCCAAGCTTCTCTCTGATAATGAAATCCTTCTGAGATTTCTGTCCCTTTCCACGAAAACGGAAACTATTCGGCGAATTTACTTTTTCTCTTCAGTAAGGCTAGCATTTAGTTAATGCTTTAATGAAGACCTCTTCGCTTCCAGAGAGATGCGAACTCCGGCACGTTATAGCGAAAATGTCGGTCAAGTTTAGTCTTCCCGCACGGACATCCCTCATCCCGCATT
The DNA here is from genome assembly GCA_002224055.1 of Pezizomycotina sp. ARF18. Taxonomy (NCBI): domain Eukaryota; kingdom Fungi; phylum Ascomycota; species Pezizomycotina sp. ARF18. The sequence continues at coordinate 33,999 of AZLU01000230.1, forward strand.
TTCTCAACGCTGAAAAAAAAAATGGTTGCACTTTTTCCCCTTTAAGGTCTGATGTGAATCCTTTCCACTTTATCAGAAAGTATCTCAATCCTCAGGGAATACAGACAGCTCGTATTTATTCCCTTGTCCAGTAGCATCGTGGCTTGAATCCTTTTGAGTTGCTTCTCCTCCTCGAGAAAGTGAATCCGGAGTTCCGGCTCGTCTTACTAAAGGAAACCGCCTTTCACCACGTCGATCGTCGCACACGGACTCAAATTGCGGTCCCGTGTCCCGCAAATTCAACAATAAGGATATAAAGGCCTTATCATCGCGTCCTCTGCCATGAAATAATATCAGACATTGAGCTCGTACTCGTATTCAGCATCCCTACATCTCAAAACAAAGAGCTAGACCCTCCCCTCCCAAATTTTTCCTCGAATCTAAGCCTGTACAAAGACAGCAAAAGCAAAAGCAAAAGCCCGCCATGTCGCTCTACGAACAAACCATCCCGCCGTTCATCAAGTACCTCAAAGCGCTAGACCACCTCCTCGACAAAGGCCAGGAGTGGTGCAAGGAGAAAGGCGAAAGTGAAGAGGACCTCCTCAAGTACCGTCTCATCGCAGACCAGAGGCCGTAAGTGAACAACGCACAACCTACACGAAACCGCACTCACACCCTTTGGACATTGTATATCCATTTTACCGAGTCTCACCAATTTCATGCAAAAGCTAACCACCCCTGCCCTCTATAGTCTCCCCTACCAAGTCCAATCCTGCTCTAACACCGCCAAATTCGTCGCCAGCGCGTCGCGGCGCCGAAGCGCAAGTCTGGGAAGACAACGAGGAAACCTTCTCCCAGCTCCACGAGCGAATCTCGAAGACCATCTCCTTCCTCCAATCCGTCGATAAAGCAAGCTTCAACGCAAAGAAAAGAGAAGGTAATTATGTCGACGCGCGTAGGCGACTTTACATTCGAGACTGGTCAGGTTTACGTGTCCGAGATGGCGATACCGAATTTCCATTTCCATCTGAGTACCGCGTACTGCATTTTGAGGACGAAGGGGTGCCGATCGATGCGGTTGATTATCTGTATAATGTTTTCCCGAAGGTTGAGAAGAAAGATGCTACTGCTTGAAGGAAAACACGCGCGAGAGGCGTAGTTTTGGCCTAGAGATAGTTATAAGAAGCTACTTGTATACTTGGAAGTTTTATTTCCGCAGACAAAAAACACCTATGAAGTATTCGAGCAGGACCGGACGAACCGTCACTCTATATACACACTAAAAGTCCCATATCTACTCTCAAATATTGAACAATCGCTTTTGAAAATTTTTTGTTTACTAAAAGAAGGCAGCTTCAAGTGACCTTGTCGTCTCCGGCAAACAATAAACTTTCAAACAATGCATTCAAACGCAGCAATGGCTCCAACAAAGGATATAATTGAAAATCTGTTTTAGAGAGAGAGAGGACTACAGAGGAACCACATGTCAGTGACTCGTTGAGAAGAGTCAAGCTTAATTCATCGTCTCGCTTGTGTAACTTAACAGAGAACATTTTCAGGCTTAAACAGCCATGAATGTTCCACAGGCACAATAGTACTAAGTTTACCGGGGTATCTATAGAAGTGGACTCCCAAGATAAGGCAGATACAGCGGGAAGACAAATTCAAGATCATCGAGAGGTAGCATCAACCGATTCAAGAACCATTCTCAGTGATCTTTATGCGTCATGTCACTTTAAAGGCTGGACATGGCATACTTGCTGGATCTGATCTGGGATATGCGGTTCAAGCTACTCCGCAACGAGCTTTCCCCCACTCCGGCCAAGTTAGCAGCGGCTCAGGGACATCCGCAAGGCGATGCTGCAAGCAAGAAATCGTCTCCTTGCACAACAGCAAGCAATCATGCCGGTCATGCAGTTGCATGCATGATGCATGACAAGGACACACAGATCTGCCTTTAACGGTAATTCAACGAAGAGAACAGGTTCGAGAAGACAAATACGTTCACAAGAGACCAAGAAGTTCAAGTTATTGTTGATTGGAATGTCGCTGAAAGCACAAAGAATGAAACACAGTGAATATTGGGTCCAGTTCTAGCTCTCGAATCAGCTCTTTCAAAGTGATATTACAACTTGCTGTTTCTCCACTTATTTGACGCTATCGTGACTGAATAATCAGACCGTCGGCCCACTGACACGTAAAGCCACCAGCAAGGATAATTTTACGTAGGGACTGCCAGTGTAAGATAGCTTTCCAGTAACACTTGCAACCAAAGACGGACGAAAATGAATTTCTACGCCCTCTAGGCAAACACTAACCGCTGGGAGAATAAATCGGACTACACAGAAAGCAAGGTCCTAACAACCCTCCGAAAGCTCGGCGATGACGCAAATAACCTCTTCGGCTTTTCTACTGTGGTGCTACGCCTTTAAGAAGGAAATATAGGACGGCTATGTAGTGGAAATTGCACATCGAGAGGACTAGAATCGCTACTCTCAAGTAAGGAGAAATAATCACTACGATTAGTTGGTTACACGCCACGGAGCAAAAAAACTCAGTTTTTCAATTGCAACGGTACCACCTAGCCCTACGATTCAAGGGATCTTGATTAATCATCTTTAAAGACGTTTTAGTCCTGTTTTTATCATTTTCCTCCTGGGAGATAAACTTTATCCTCCTTCAGCCCTCTTCAACGAGTCAATTCGAGTCCTTCATTACAATCATGGACGCTGTAGAGAACGCGTCCTCTTCTTCCAGTATGACCAGTGGGTCAAAGGACACTAGCATAGGCTTAACTTCCTCTTCGGAGGAGTCGAGCATCGACCTCTCGTGTCCACCTGATCGGGGACTCAGGGCATGGCTGGTCGTTGCCGGAGCGTTCTCTCGTACTTTGCAACGTTTGGTAAGTGGAAACTTTTCTGGGACTGCAGCTTTCTTCTGAAGATACCTCAGAAACCAGATGACACTAATACTCATTTTTCCTCCTCTTCCAGGGCTCCTAAACTCCTACGGAACTTTCCAAGCCATTTACCAAGAGCGAATGCTCCCCAATCAGTCCCCCACGGCCATCTCCTGGATCGGCTCGTCCAGGTCTTCCTCCTCTTCATCGGGGAACCATCTTCGGCCCCATCTTCGACCTGTACGGCTCAAGAGTCCTACTGTTTCCAGGAACGTTTTTATACGTGGTATCTCTCGTTTTCACTAGCTTCGCAACCCAGTACTACCACCTCCTGCTGGCTCAGGGGATCGTTTACGGGCTCGGTAATTCGATGCTGTAAGGCAGCTTTCACCCCTTTTTGTTCTTCAACCGTTTTTATTTTTATCTCATCCCTTTAGTGTAACTTGACTAAAAACCCTTCGTTTTTCATCAGGTTCTACCCAACTATTTCTTCAATCCCACTGGTTCCGCCGGCGGCACGGATTGGCAATCGGAATCGTCATGTCGGGTCCTCCCTCGGCGGGATAACATGGCCGCTTATTATCAACGCCTCTATCAGACGGTAGGGCTCGCATGGACATGCCGCATCGTAGGCTTAATCTGCCTCCTGCTCCTCACCGGCCCTTGTTTCATGATAACACTTCGCACTCACTCCGGCAGAGTCAGAGGTCCGCGGACGGGGCTAACGCTGGACCACCTCAAGGGTCTTTTCAAAGATTCCCGCTTCACCTCCTTGCGGCAGGAATGTTCTTCGTCTTCTGGGGCATGTTCAACCCGTTCTACAACCTACCGCTGTACGGGCTCAAGCACGGATGAGCTTCACGATGTCCAACTCTCTGCTTGCTATTTTAAACGCTGGATCGTTTTCGGTAGGATCGGTAGTGGAATTCTAGCGGATAAATTGGGGCGATTCTACGTCACGGGGGGATGTGCATTCCTGTCTGGATTACTCGTTTTCTGTCTGCATGGGATCAAGACGCCGGCGGGTATTATTGCTTTCAGTGTACTCTTCGGGGCGACGTCGGGAGGGTTGATATCGCTTCAGTCGAGCTGTATGGCGGAGATCACGGAGAGAATGGATGTGATTGGGGTCAACATTGGGGTCATGATGACTATCTGCTCTCTTGCGTACGTTTTCTGAGAATCATTTCAACAGGAAATCAGAGATCACTTGCATATGAAAGCTAATTCTTTCAACTCGGTGCTATTTAGTGCTCTTACCGGGAATCTCTCAGTACGGCATTCACGACAAGAGGAAATTTCGACGGATTCATTTATTTCTCAGGTGTCACTCTTCTGGTGGGTTCCGTGCTCCTGATATTATCGAGGTTGGTAGCAATCAAGCGACAATCAGCGAATCTGCTACCAGCAAATGGATAGGTAGTACTTTTAAGCGGTTGTCCTAAAACGAACCGTTTAACATTGATGTTTTTCATCCTGGTATGCGCGTCGGGTTTGTTGTAGTTGACTTTGCTCTTTGTTATGGGGCGCTCACGTAATCGAGCCCGTCTCTCATATACGTATCCTCGTAGTTCCATTTCACGGTTTCCGTACGGCTCTCTCTCTGCGTCTGCGGATTTGCAACTAGAAATATAAAAGATAAATGATATAGTACATTACGTTATTTTACAAGAGGAATGTAGACTCCTCTCAGGCCCTGATTTTCGTTCGTGACTGCAGACTGCTCCAACCGCAAGCTCGGTATCCTCATCAATGTCCTCAAGACTCGTATCTATTCAATTGGAATATCACTCGACGTTGAGTCACCGTCACTATCCGTCGACGCAGTATCCGCCGCAGAGTCACCTCTCCTTCCTGTTCGACCTAATTCAGTCCATAGTTCTTCGGTGTAGGATTCTTCGCGCTCAAATCGTAGTCCGAGCTCTGATCCTTCTGACAAGTACCGCGCATCATGCTATATCAGCCTTGCAAGAACAAGTATTCGAGTACAAATCGTAGTCCGAATTAGCGCAGTTGCACATGCAGGTCGTCTTGTCAGAAGACAGGTAGGCGTTGGACGGGCATTTCAAGGAAGGTGATCCGGTGTTCTCGTGCCCGTATCCAATGTGAGTGGATGGTGCCTGATAGCCTCCGCTTCTGGATTCGTTGCTTTCGTAGTTCAAGCTGTTGTTTGTATCATCGTGACCGAGTGTTTTTGACCGTTGTTGTAGCCTGAGTCGCTGTTTCCCTTGTCGTATCCGAGTCTTGTTTTCCCGGATTGCCTGGCTTGGTCTTATCGGAATCCGAGGACGAATAGTTATCGTCATTAGTCGTGGACGCTTGTCGGTATACGTAGAGTACTTTTTGCAGAGCGAGCCTTCAAGCATGTATTGAGCGTGTTTATCAATACAAACGCAGACCCCTTTCTTGAGAGTCTGTCCGTCACTACATTGCGTCGGCGGGGTCGTCGTCGTAGACTCGGTACATACACCCTTAATGGGGGAGTAACCGTTCTTACACGAGCACTTCTTGCTATCGGTAGAATCTACTTCCGCGTTCTGATCGTTGCACACGCAAACACCGCCCATAAGCGTCTGTTTAGCACCGCAAGTCGTGGTGCTAGTAGTGGTCTGCTGGCATCCGGTACTACCCACAATAATAGAGAACCCATTTTTGCAAACACACTTCGTGCTATCGGTCGCGTCCACCTGAGCATTCACATCGTTACATGCGCAAGAGCCACCAGTAAGCGTCTGCTCAGCGCCGCACGTAATAGTTGTGATAGACACGCAATTCCCGCTATCATCAACCTTCTTGCTTGTATTAGTACACCTGCACTCGCCGCCTAGATATATCTGACCCGCACCGCAGATCGAATTGCACACGAGCGGGCTACTATCCTGCACCCTGCCTCCCTAAATCCGCATTGCAGTTGCAGGTATTGAAATTAGCGTCGAAGAACGCGTTGGCATCGTTACAGACGCAACTCTACTGAGACTGTTCCACGACGCATCAGAATTGCAGATGGGGGTGCAGGCGTAGCTACCGCGACCAGGCGGCGGAGGAAATTAATGTTTGTGGGAGTCGTAGATTTGTAGCCGTCCTTGCACTGGCAGTCGCCGGTGTTTGCGTTGACGACCATGGTGTTGTCGATGCAGGTACACTCTCTGTTCGTAAATGTTTGACCCACTTTACAAATCGACGTGCACGCCGCTCCACCACGCTCTTGAAGCCGGCTTTACAACCGCAGGTTCCAGTGTCGGACAGTTCGGCGTTGGAATCCGCGCAAATACACTTCGTCGAATCGTTGGGTTCTTAACCTGACCGTCGGGACACAGCGTGGGGCGCACGCCGTTCTTCTGCTCGCCGCCAGCGCACATGCAGACCGAAGCCACGGGCAGCATGTAGGCGTTGGGGTCGCGGCAGATGCTGTCTTCATGGCCGTCTGGTCAGGGCAAACGCAAATAAAGAGTGACCACTTAAGTATAGTAGAAAATTCGAGTGCTATCGTCGTGATAGCAACACAAACAAGGAAAAAGAGTGACTGTTAGTTGGAGGGCAAGTTGTGAACAACGAGCGACTACACCTCTGGAACATTTCCAAATATCAACAAAGAAAGTGCCATGGGCGTAATTTTAGATCGAGATCTCAAGTGGATTTCTATCATGGACAAACAGCCACCTCATCTTACTCCCGTATTTAGACTTTTTTCCTCCTTTGTTTTTGTTGAATCTCGGTTCTCCCAGTCCGAGACATCCCCAGGCGAAATCGTGGCTCTCAAGACCCAGAGAGCTTGATTCGCGGGCTATTGATGGTACATGAGGTTTGCAATTTCCATTGCAATCTCCATCTTCAGCCAAGGAGTCTCACGGTTGGCCAGCGCCTGGTCGTGGTTGGTTGACCGTTCTTCGATGGCGTCGCTTGTGGCCATTCGGAGCGAATTCCCACGCGAGATCTGGTTGTAATTTCCGGCCCCAATCCAAAAAAGGGGTAAAAACCCATGTTGATCTCCCGATCAAGAGCTCGTTCTCGAAAAAGGCGAGATGAGTCGAGACTCGAGACCGGCGAACAAGCGCGTTATCGTCTTGCAGTCGGCCAGGTAATCGATGATCTATTAATAAACCATCAGGCAGGAAGCAAACTACAGATTCTCGAAGCTGGGTACCGGGATCTCGCTACGGCGAACGATTCTCCTCCGAGATTCGACAATCCTGACGATGACTCCCTTAAGCTTGGACGGCCGGAAGTCTCTGCAAGATCCCAAGACACTCAATTCCTCGGGCGCGAGTTGCGCATGCCCAACAAACTGATAAGAAACTAGAAGAGCACGACGGGTTGACCTGTCAGGCTTACGGTCTCTCCTTGATCTATTCTAGATCGTTGATTCATCGTGAAAGGCGTGTTGATGATGTATCGCGAGGCATTTATCAGCGCCGGAAATAAAAGTTCAGTTGAAGATCACCAGACGGACGGTTATTTCGCCCTTTTGATTGAAATGACTATAGCGGCTTTCTTGCGAGGTGCTACCGGAGGCGGTAGGGGAACGGAGGAAGGAGAGGACCAATTAACTTTCTCTCCGGCATCGCCAACCGTCATCCGCCGTCGGCTCGATGAGGGAAAGGATCACCAGGGCCGAGAGATTAACACGGTACCGTCTCGAGCCAGCGTACCGGGACGCAAGGCAAGATTCATCCACATTCACATTGAACCATCGCTTCGAAGTAGAGTGCATTCTTCAGCAAAAAAGTATAAATGTCTTGAAAAGGTATCATCACTACATTCGTTCATCATTGCTGTCTCCAAAAACCCTATCGCGCCTTTTTTCTCTCTCCCATTAATGTACAGTACTAGTAGGCGTAGAAAAAATAAATCTCAGATCAAAATACATGATATGGCATCTACATGTAACACGACCTCTCAAACTCATCTCCAAAACATCGCGGTTTAGACAAGAAGGAGAGCAACAACACCAGCCGCGACGACGGATCCGAAACCGACGATGAGCTGCGCAGCGGCGTTGGGCTTGGAGGTGCTTGATGCCGACGCGCCGGTCTTGCTACCCGTCTCGCTACCTGTCTCACTGGCGTTGTGGCCGCTGTGACCGGAGGACGCGGATCCCGTCGCAGCAGCGCCCTGCGGCGTTGCGGAGGTGAATTGGGCTTTGAGGTTGGTCGCGTTCTTGCATCCTGAGGGGGCGGAATCTTCGGTTCCGGAGGTGAACTTGACGGCTGCGCACTATCAATCGAAGGAGAAAAATGTCAGTCACTCGAAAGAAAAATGGAAGAGAGACACGAGGAGCCAGAAAGAAAAAAGTAACAAACCTGGTACAAAAGCCCATCGTGCCTTGCTGCATAACCTGAATTACACCATCCTTGCCTTCCCACTCGCTCGGCACCTTAACCTGCGGCAGGCAGAAGTCTCCTACGCCCGTCTCGAAGATTGGCTGCTCGAGCGCAGTAAAGTTCTTTCGGCCTTGATATCATCGAGCAGCGCGCCGTTGATGAAGAATGTGGAGGACGGGTGCGTCGATAGAACAGCGATGGCGGATCCTCCGACCTGGAAGTTCGAGATTGGTGTGCGCGCGGTCTCGTCAAAGGAGCCGCAGGGGCCGTGCCTTCCTTGTCGTCGTTGAAGCCGAGGCCGGTGGGATGTTCAGCTTGAAGTGCGCGAGGGCGTTGCCGGTGAAGGCGGCGGCGAGGGTGAAGGATTTGATGAGGGAAGGCATATTAAAGAGGGAATGACGTAGAATTGGCTTTCAAGGGGTAGAAACGAGAGGATTTGACAGGAGCGAGAGAGAGAGAGAGAGAGAGAGAGAGAGAGAGTTTGATTGAGAGAGTTTGTTTCTGTTGAACAAGGGGAACGAGAAGAGAGAATGACTCCCACGGGACGGGACAGAATTTATACTCGCTATTCGACCCCGGCTAGTCTAGCTCTCTGTACCGCAGCAGCTGTATCCTAGATGCTCGTCGCCACATCATTCAACAAAATCCCAATTGCCAACAGGAAAAGACAACCACGCCATTGACATTTACCAGGCTAGAACTTCACCAGGGCTTCCAAAACTACCCATTATTTCCAGGTAGTTACCTACTGGCTTTACTTTGCATACATGGAATCCGATGTCTTGATAGTAATCTAGTACGTACTATACTTGCTCCGCCGACTTTCCCTATAGCGTATAAGATGAGCCAGTTTGAGCTAGTTTTTCTTCTCCTTGTGTATGTGCCTGTAAATGGGACCCACACACCGTGACCCGCTGCCTATACTTGGAAGGAGTTGCCGTTTGAATCAATCTATCAACTTTGATCCTAGTCCGGTAAGACCGAAGGTATAAATTCATTGATTTCAATGTCAGGTTCATTCCGACGGCGGTGAAGTATAGCCAGAGTTGCTGTATTTTTGAGTTGGCTGCGGGGGAAAGAATTGGTGTGCGCAAGATTGAGCAGATTTCCATGGGAGCCCGCTGTTGTCCGCCTGTTCCTGATTGGCTCAAACCCCGGACCCACTCTGTTCTCTGTATCCCGTTAAGCGAAGAGCTGCGATCCAAGAGTCGGTGTTTTAATGAGACAAAAGAACCAACTTCACGCAATTGAGGTTTAGATACTGGCTATTGGGCAGAGTACGAGGAGTACAAGTACGGGAGGATGAGATGAGACAATTTTCATTTCTGCAGTTGATCCGGCCAGTTGGAGAGGGAGCTCCGGGGGAGTTGCGTCTTACACTTAACCCGCAACCTTGATGCATCTCCATCGAACCGAGACCCAGTGAAGCGCGATAATTGGAAGTGAAATACCTGGATCACTTGACAAAGCTGACCTTTTCTCGTACCGCTATGGCGATTATCATAAGCCCGACAATCGTGAACGGTGAGAATACATATTCATCCGGTCCTGCTACCATTGAGATTAATAGTAACTATATGGCTCACCACGGATATATTAATTATCTGCCGCAACAAGCTTTCTACGTCTTCACCACCAGGGGGAGGTGGTCTTTGACGACCTAACAAGGCTTGGTTCTCTCATACTTTCGTCACTAATCAGAGAGCTTCGCCATTCGATCTCGCCCAAGTTTCATTTTTACTACGGGAATTATACAGAATGGGGTGGTTACGCTTCTCTTTCACGACCAGGGGATCAGTAAAACTTGTCAGACGAAACGAAAAAAAAAAAAATTTTTTTTTTTCGCTATTCGCCCTGATTACCTACGGAGAAGATTCTAAAGGCAGATACCAAATCCACAATAATCATTGAGCACTACACGGCAAATGTGATGTATGCTGTAGGCGAATCATGCATCAGACTGCTTTGGAAAATGGGCTTTTTCTCCTGAATTACTGCATATTGCGATCTTCTTTGAAGCTGATAGGTTACTACTTCGCCTTCGCGCCCTTTGTTCACGTCCGGAGGCGCGCCATGAAGCTGTTTCGTCAAATACGGAGAACATAAACCTCTTATCTGACACCAAAGCAATATAGTATACATTTGCAATTTAGTATATCATAGCTTACAAGTTACAAGTTATTGCACACCCAGCAGTCTTCTACTCGAAGCTCCAAAACATCCCTTCACTCTCGATCATATCCCCTTCCTCATCTCCAACTTCCTCTCCTCCTCCCCTCTCCCAAACACACCACCCTCTCAACAGCCTTCTCAACACTCAAAACCCACCCGTCGCCGGATTGATCACCTTCACAAACCTCCCTGCTTCTTCTCCAACCTCCAGAGCACACCATCCTCCCAATCCCCTATGTTCCGCTTAGGATTCGGTCCAGCCTCTACTTTCGCAGTATTAGATGCCGCGATGACAGACTTGTTATCCGAAGCACCCCACGCGTACTCCACGTTGCGCAGGTAACACTTCGTCAGCCGATTACGTATTAAGTACACGTACCCGCTGTACTTCGGCGGCGGACGGAGTCGTAGGTCGTCAGCGGTATTATGCTCCACTGCGTCGCGAGGGAGTCTACGCGTTTCCTCCTCTTCTCCTCGGGAGATGAACTCGCAGAAGTGGCGTTGCTGTGCCAGATGTACGGTAGTGAGGAGGCGTGGTCGTGGCGGAGGAAATCACCCGTACCACCGGTTGGAGAAGACGTTGAAGTTGAACTTGGTAAATTCCCGAGCCGGATGCGGAACATCTTAACGTCCATCGGATTCGGCGGCGGTGCGTCGAAGCGCCAGCCGATCTGCGTGCACGACGGCTTCTTGTGGCTCGGTTCGTCCGTGAGCAGCGCGCCAGTGCTGTGCGACGGCGAAGACGGTATGAGCGGAGATTTGTAGCGACGTTGGTAACACTGTACCCCCACGACACGATCGGATCCTCCTCTGCAGTCGTTACCGCTTTCCCCTTCCGCGTTTTGAAGATGTAGTAGCGGAAGAAGGAACCATAATAGGCTGTATACGCCAAAACGCGTCCGGCGCGAACGGTCGCTGAGCAGTGGCGCCCTCGCTCCCTTTCCTCTCTTTTACCGTCGGATGAGCCGGTGAGGTACGCGTCGAAAGCGATGTTCGAGATTGAATATATATTCCCGGTATCCGCGGAGGAGGAGGAGGTGGACGAGGAAGGGAAGACGTCGACGAGCTCGGAGCACTTCTCTATCCACCATACCTGCTTTTCCAGCCCTTGGTTGAGGCTACCCAGCTGGGAGAGGGTCGCGACGGAAGGTTTGAACTCGCCGGGGACGCCGCTGTGGAATTGGACGGAGACGACGTTATCTGCCCCTTGCGGCTTTTTGGAGGACGGGCGGCCGACGTGGCGGATTACGTACGCGCCCGTTTCTAACGGTGGTGGGAAAGCGGAGGTGGATTCTGCGGGTCGATCGTGTGGAGGGCGTTGGAGGGAAGGCGGTGGTGCAGGGTAGATCTCCGAGCATGTGGGAGGCCGGGGTGTTCTTGGGCTTCTAGGAGATGGTGATTTTGGAGAAGTCGGGTTCGGAGACGTAGTTTGCTGCCGCCGAGCGCTCTCGCCGGCTCGCTCCTCGTACGCCGGCGGAGGAGCTTCCGACGATTGTGACTCCCGCCGCTTCTTGTCGTCCGACCAGCCGGCGGAAAACAGCTTCAGCATCTTGCGGAAGAACTTGAAGACGGCCACCTTGGAATTCTTTTGTGAAAATGTTCTTAGGGGAATTTTTTTTCCTTGAAGCAATATAATCACCGTAAGGAAGGGAAAGATAGACTTGAAGACATAGCACAACAAGCCCGGGGAAAGAGCAGCCTCGAGCTTTATACTGCGACCCCTGAGAGATACATTGAACCGGAGCAGAAGCTGCTGCTAGCCAATTACCCCAACTTCCTGCACTGCGAGAGGTCTACATGCATTTCTCCCCCATGCCGTCGTGGACAAATGAACGAGGCTAATGTGGCTAACGGCTGCCCTGATCCTCTGAGCCTTGCAGAGCTCTGAAAAAGACTCAAAAATGCGGCCGTGTGGAGGCAAACGAGGCTGCAGGTTTTTGACAGCAACACAGGAAACTTGTCTTTCGCGCGTATGATTGGCCGAGTTGCATTTTACGCGAGGGAGACACATCTGAGGCTGCGAAACTACGATTGGCACAAGTTAGCACCCTGCAGAACAACTCATCCTATGGGATGCTATATGCCAGAATCACGGAGAAGAGAACCCTTTCGTCTGTCATGGTTGACGGATACCTCTCGTAGTTGACTTGGTATCTTGAGGGAGGCGAAAACCATATTATGTTACACAACAAGGCGCTATTAGACGGTCTACACTTTGTTGGAGTATCGCGTACTGGATAGCTTCGAGACGACATGTGTGAAGACATTCAAGCTCAAAGGTTTTTTTTTATAAATCTGCAATGGTTTCTTGTATGATATGAAATAGTTCTATATCCCTACTCTAATAGAAATAACAAAGACCATTTTTTATCCGTTTAGTATAAGCAATACCGATATTGCACCTGTTCCCCTTAACATGTATCAACGCCGTTAATACATTTTCTCCCAATCTAATCCCCAATAAAAAAGAAAGGAAATAAAAATCCCTCCATCCAATCTACTTCCCGTTCAAAATAACATCCGCCGCCTTCTCCGACATGATATATATAGGAACGCAGATGAACATCCCCGGAATCTTCGGGAAAACACTCGCATCGACGACCCTCAGCCCCTTAACACCCCTAACCCTAAAGCTACTATCCAGAACCGCCATTGGATCATCATCGCGGCCCATCTTGCAAGTACAACTGGCGTGGTGTCCCAAGCCGTATTCTTGACGTACGCCTCCAGCTTCTCCGTCGTATCAACACTCGGACCCGGCCAGATCTCCTTCCAGTCCCTCCGCGAAGGTCCGTTCAGCGCCGCAGCGACGTTACGAACAGCTCGAATACCCTCGACGACGGCATTGAGGTCGATGGTTAAAGCGTTGTTGAACGTAGTCTGGAAGTAATTGAAGTTGATATTCGGCGGGATCCTAGGATCGGCCGACGCGAGCGTGACGGTGCCCGCGGTATTGCCAGTGTGCGCTTTGAGGATTCCCAGGTGAAGTGGTTCGCGTGCGTCAGCGCCGCCTCGGCGTATCCCGGGTAGAAACCCTGAAGTCGATCGGAGCGCCGAAGATGAACGTGTCGATCTCGTCCGTGTGGGCCTTCGACGAGCGGCGTACGATGCCCGCGGGGACACCATCTGTAGCGTAAATACCCTGTGCGCAGTCTTCGGTTGGTTCGCGGACTTGGGGGCCCCGCTGACCCAGTCGGCGAGGCACGGGTCCGTGTTGGTGTCGCCGGAGAAAGTGCAGTTGGAGAAGATGGTGAAGTTGTTCTTGCCCTCGTAGACGACGGCGACCTCGTAGCGGTCCTGCAGGTTCGCTCCAACGCCGGGGAGATCCTTGATGACGGGGATGTTGAATTTCTTGAGTTCGGCGGCCGGACCGATTCCCGAAAGCTTGAGGATCTGCGGAGTATTGAACGCTCCAGCAGAGATGATAACCTCCTTGTTCCCTTTGACGGATCCGGGAGTTCCCTTGGCGCTAGCCTTGTAACGAGGATCGGCAGCGTACAGCGACTTCCCGTCCAAGAATTCAACTCCCGTGGCGACCTTGTTCTTGTCGAAGGTGATCTTCGTAACGAAGCAGTTCATGCGGATGTCAAGCTTATACATCTTGCTCCCGTCGGCCTTCTTCCTGTTCGCAATATCAAGAATACGCTCACGGGCAGCATTACGCTTGCCACCGTACGTCAAAACGGGAATCTGGTAAACGCCAGCCGTCGTATCCGTTCCTCCGGATTGCGACTATCATAACGGTTCAAATCTCCATTCTGAAGAACAGTCTGACCGTTACACCGCCGGGAGTCCGAGTAGTAACGCGGGCTGCGGCGTTGAACCAAGAATCCATGAGCTTGTCCGAGTTAAAGACGTTGGGGGTGCGTTCGATACCCAGCCACCGTCGAAGCCGTGGGCGTCTTTGGATTTGGGGTCCGAAGGGTTGGCGTACTGGTTCCTCTCGAGGAGGCGAAAGTATTTGCGCATGTTCTTGGAGGACCAGGATTCGTCGAACATTGTTCCCGCGATGTCGTCCCAGTCGCTCTCGAAGGGGGTGACGGCGACGAGGGCGTTGTGGGCCGTGGAACTGTTCAAATCATCAACATCAGCAAAACAAACTCTTCCAAACGAACTCGTCCAAATACCCCTTCAACCCGAAGGACGAGATCGAAAAAAGACAAGAAGACAATGGAAACATAGAGTAAACAAACTCACCCTCCAAGAGTACCAGCCCTAGGATACCACACACCCTTCCCCTTCACAATCTTCGGATCGAGACTCTGCTGCTTGTCATCGGCGTAGTGCTTGATCCAATAATCCCAGCGCATCGAGGGGTCCTCGGTGGAGGCGAAGGAGTACGTGGGCACCTGCTCGCGGATGTTGGAACCTTGGTCGTCGCCAGCTTCGATGAGGAGGACGCTGCGGCCGGCCAGAGCCAGACGGGCAGCCAGGGGACCACGCCGGCTCCGGAACCGACAATGACGTAGTCGTAGGGGGCAGGACGGTGCGCTTGGAATGGGTGGTTGCGGCGGCAGCTGCAAGGGACAGCAGGCACGCGAGGAGGAGGGTGAGTTGCTTGAGCAACATCGTGAAGACAATGAAGGACGTCAACAATAAGAGGAAGAGGTGATTGTCAGTAGCTTAGGCTCTTATTGCTTTGGATATATTGTCTTTTTGTATTAGTTAGTTCTTTTGTATTATTGAGGAGATTTGATCTTGTTTGTGAAGTTGGGAGATGTGAGAAAAGGTTGGTGGTTGTGAGTTGATAGTTCAAGTTGGTGGAAAAGAAAGAGTGGAGGTTTTATTTTATAGTGGAGGAAATTGCAGTGAAGGTTTTTTTTTTTTTTTTTTTTTTTTTTTTTCTTCAACAGGGGCAAAAATTATTTAATAAAGTGGTTGATTCAATTCCAATGGTAATTTCTCACTTAGCGATCATTTCTACATCGCATGGTATGAAGCGTTCTTTCCCTTCGCTGTTAGATACCGCTAGCAGGACTACTATAGTGATGGTTGTATAAACAAGTTCCGAGTCGTCGAGACCCAAACACAAAAAAAGGCCGTTGTGCAGGAAGGCTTTGCTCTTATGTATACTGACCCCGCCAGCTAAATTGAGAAATGAAGGAAGGGCAAACGATGTCGAGGTGGAAGATGAAACCGAACCCTACCCCTCGCCTGCTTGCGTTTGCTGGGGTTAAAGGCGCTTCGGTGAGAGTCTCAGGGGTGCTCTTTGAGCCACGAGCTACCATGAGCCAGATGAATGGGAAGTAGATGGGTTTCAAGTTATCTATTCCGCCTTGGAGGCTTTGCGAGAGGTTCTTCCTCTCACCTCATCCTGTTTCTTCATATTTCTGGTGGGATTTTCTATATAAATTACACTCGTCATTGACACCTGTGAGATGCTCTAGAGCGACGCAAAGCGAGCTATAATTGGTCTGAAGAGGTTCTTGCTTTGAGTAACGTTGCTAGCGTCTTACCCAACTCCCGAGGGGACCGTGACTGGACCCCTCCTGCAATGGCGATCAGATACTCGTTGGCCATCGCGAGAGTGAAGAACATCAAGGTTATTAAAGGCGCGACTGCAGGTATATTTTCCATCATCGTGGGGTTTGACAACTGACAAGCTTCTTTCGCCAATAACCAATTTGAAATCGTTTGTTGAGCATAGCACAGGGATCCATCCTGCTTACCGTGTTTCCGATATTCCCTGCTGTGAACCAGGATCGAAGCAATCTGTCCCGGGGGGGGGTGAAAGTTAAGTGAGGATATAACTATAAACCAAAGTATTGGAGCACAAACCGCAATCTCGGCGAAATGAGTATCGACATACCGGGAAGCGATGATGGTGCTGGAGTCGATTGCGGTATCGCGCGGGAGATTGCCTTGTTTTGAGCTAGCTTCGCAGTTACCCGCGAAGACGAAATAAGTTATATCGAAGAAGCAAGCACAAATGCTCTCCAGTTCCAACGAAACCATCTGATCTCTCTTAGCTGAGAACGAAAGCTGAGACTTTCGTTCTAGTTCTCAAGGTCATCTGGAGAAACGGAACGTGCTGGAAACCGCGAAAGTGGAGCAACGTGACCGTAATGGAATCGATTTTCGGTGTAGAGGTTGTTCGAAAACGCGGTTATACTTTTGTTTACGAGCGGGGGGATGATATCAGTGGCGTTTAATGGATGTTTGTCTGAACTGAACTTTTTTTAATCTTGGACTATGGGGCTGCGCGTGGTACGCGTCAATCTCGCCTTGGTTTGCCGTTGGTCAGTGGTTATTAGTATCTAAGGGCTTTAGAATGGGCCGATGGAGCAATATACTTCTTTCTTCTGCGGTTCCTTCGCTGGAACCCCAATTCCAGGCCCGTGCGCAGCTTCCCCTATCCTCAACATCACACGCGGGAGAGATTGTCGAAGCAGTTTGCTAGAAGGATTCAGATCTCGGAGTTGGTGGCTCTTGGATCCCACGAACAAGCCTTCTACCAGCTCTTCGAAAAGTAGTATAGCTTTGCAAGGCTTTGAGCGAGAGTTCCGTGAACAGGAGAGCCTACGACTGTGCTCCAGCTTATTGCGTGTTCTGTTACATCGGGATACGCTGGACTGTTCTGCACATAGACCCGCGATATTGGCAGTAGATTCAGAGCAAAGTTCAAAGTTCGCCTAAGGATATTGCGTCACTTGTGGCGGTTCCCAGCGCTCGTAGACGCCAAGGGTGCCCTGCAATCGATTTAACAACGACAACAGCCTCGTCAACCCTCCACTCTAGATCCAACCTCCATCAAATCGCGTCTGATTTCTACACTGCCCGGGCTTCTTGATCATCTCAAGTGACAATACATTAGCTTTTGTGATTTACGTGTTGGTTTCAACAATTTCAGGAGAGATGTCGCTGGAACGCTTGCCGACGGAGCTTTTGCTCGCCATCCTGTACGACGAGGCTGTAAGCACACCCTCCTTCCCCCCACTTCATCCGTATCAACGCGTTCTTTGTCTATGTATAATCTAAATAACCGTAACATCTCGCTCTCAGTTGACCAACAACGATCGTCTCAACGCCCGTTTATCATGTTCCGTCCTGTGCAGCATCGTCTCCATGCGCGTGCCAAGAGGCGCGTGGGAAACAGGACCACCACAAAGCGTCCGTCTCGTTGATGGAAGATGAAAACTTCGCGCCCATGAGAAAGCTCGTGAGATCTGTCAAAGTAGAATGCATTGACAAGCAAGTCGGCCTCCCGAAGTTCTCTAATCCAGACGGCACATTTGTACAGTTGGCAGAAATGCTGCCAAGTTTATCGAGGATCACCGTACACGCCGACTTTCCCCAGGTACAATCATCCCCCTCCCCGATTTCCGTTCTCTCCACTTTCCGCCCCCCCCGGCTTTCCGTTCTCCCCTGCTTACCAAAGTACTCTTTAAATCGTGTCGACTAATTCCTGCTCTCTAGGTTCAAATAAAATACCTCAGAGACCTCCTCAATATAGCCTGCAGCCTAACGACCCAGAGATCACCCTAAAAGTAACACTGGACAATATCTCTCCTCCGCCGGAAGCCTCCTTAGGAGCCTGCGCAACCTCACCAGATTCACATTAACCACTCAAATATCGCCCGAGTGGGCCTGACGTGACGGTAGTCCGCGCGTTTGCAGCCTTCGCCGTCTCCTTCGTCGCCGCCGCCATCACCGCCTCTCCGTACCTCACGCAGCTCTCCATCTACTCGTCGGAAACTCCTGGTCCGATTTCAACGGGATTCTCAACCACGTACCACCACTGCTCCAACCCCGCCTCAAAAAGCCTAACGCTATTACACTGCAGTCTCCCGATAACGCGGCGAACGCGGCGAAGCTGAAAACGCTGGAGAGTTCACGTTGCCGGTGGTGCGCACCGGCGGATGGACCCCGCTGACCGACGGCGGTGGTCGTACCCGGCGCAGAATGTGGGATGACTTCACCGCCCTAAACGTGAAACTAAAATCCGTAACGGTGCCCGCATATTCCGCTCGGGCGCACCACTACCCGCTCGACGCGTTACGCCACGTGCGAACCACATGCCACGATTCTCTGAAGCGGTTAGCGCTGCACTTCCCTTCTGGCGTTTAAATGGTGGGACACCCGGACTAAAGTAATCGGCTGGACAACGTGGGTAAATACTTCTGGAAGGCCGCGTTCCCCACCGTGGGGATACGATAGTTGAGTTGCAGATGGTGGTTTACAAGCCTGAAAACCTCCTGTATTACTTTGCTGGCTACCGGGAAGACCGCGTGCGGACCGTATCCACCGCACTCACCGCGATATCACCGCTGCCGGAAGAACCGCTGGCATCACCGAGTCTCAAGTCGCCGAAACTAATCCGTGCCTTCGCAGCGACTTCGCTGAAAAATACCATGAGCGCCATTAGCGACTGTAGCAGGCTTAGACACCTTGAACTCACGCTTATAAGCCGACGGAGATGCGGAGGCTCGAGTTACTTACGGACGATAGTCCAATCAGAGAATTGATCGATGATTGGGAGGAACCGATTGTTGAAGCGGGGAATTCGCACAGTGCGCTCGAAGTATCGCTCAAGGTTTACAGGCACTCCGTGGAAAAGGCAGGGAGACACGAGTACGAGTTGGGCTTGCAGAGAAATCAGAGGAGCGTGAGGTTTAGGGTGAGATCGTCCTGTTTTGTTTCTTCGAGTTTAGTGGAGGAGAGGAGGCAGGTGTAAAACAGCTGAGGCGGACCTCATCGGACGCACAATAGTGTCGAGGAGATAAAGGCGCGTTTATTTATGTTACCTTAGTATGATAATGAATTCACAAGACTTCCGGATCGTTAGTGAAAGTCCATCGTGGTAGCGCTAGATGCATGAAAGAGTGGGTGATGCTTGCTGATAATACCTAATCCGCTTCGTCTCGCCACCCATGCCAGACAAAATCAAATATGATGGTGCGAGCGAGGAACATGCAGGAAGTCGGCTGACATTCGCAGGAGCATGGGGAGGATCAGACGATTTTTGGCAAATCACACCCAGAATAATTCCGATTGGTAGATGCAACTTTTAGGGTTCTTCCCATGCCGATGCGATCGCGAGAGGGGTCATCCCGTGCCCGAATCCCTCCTTGCGTTTACAATCGAATACTAGAACGTAGTGGCCGCAACGCTCGCGGTAGATTTACCATCTTGTGATGGCGTAGCGTCGAACGCCCGCTTCGTATTCCCTGAATTAAGCTTTCCGTGGCGACCTCTCATGCATTATCCATCCTTTTCATCCGTTCTTTCTAGCGAATGGCGATAAAGTTGGACGGAATCGATGTGAGGGAATTCAAGCAATTCCGGACGGGCCATTTCGGTTTTTCTCTACCGGCCGTTGGTATAGAGCCTAGTTTCCACAGATCCGGTCCACGATCAATCGTTTTGCGGGGCACGTTTACTCAAAAGGCTCCTCCATATTACTTCGCCTCCTGAGACGGATGTTGGCTTTCTATATTCAAGTCTGGAGGCGTCTCGTATACGTTTATTGGCATGCAAGCCATCTCCTTAGCGCTAATATTTGGTGGAAATTTGA
Organism: Pezizomycotina sp. ARF18; assembly: GCA_002224055.1. Lineage (NCBI taxonomy): Eukaryota > Fungi > Ascomycota > Pezizomycotina sp. ARF18. Next base: position 53,884 of record AZLU01000230.1, read on the forward strand.
AATTGATCGAGGCTCTCTAGAAGCGCCGCTTCGCAATTGATCAGAGAAGCCGCCGCATAGCAGGAGCAGCGTTAGAGTATGGATACCGGTATATTCTAGCTGCTTGAGATAAAGCGTATCGGTGCGTTCTCATCTCCGAGTCAGGAAGTCCAAGATTTGAGTCCAAGACTTATATAAGAGTTGATGTTTCCTCGCTTTCTACCTGTTCGTAAACACAGATTCCCGGGTTATTACTCTATCTTACTCCTGGAAACAAATCAAGGATTTTGAAGCTAGGTAGTCCCCCTATTTTGCAAATTAGTCTCTACATTTGATATTTTCTAAGGAAGCTAATTTTCTTCTTAAAACTCTTCAAGATGGTCGGCTAGCTACAGCACTCTTCCTCTCGAGCTACTACCACCATCGACGCCCAGTGCTACACCGCCGACGGGTACCACTGCATAACAACCCTGGACCCCCGTCTGCAAGTACCCTTACTACAACGTCGCCTTCGGCGAGCCCTGCCAGGCCGCATCGACACCCGCGCGAGCGCCGCCAACGCCAACGCCGGACTAGGACGGTGAGCAAGCTTACTGCGGCGGCATTGGCTCCGGCTGCAATAGTCCTTCCGACTGTATCTCGGGTATCCCATGTGTCACCGATAGCAGCGGCGGTACGGCATCGAACACCGCAACGTGTACGCTCGGCACGCTATCCACCGGGAGCGACTGCACCTCCGCCGCAACAGCATGTCCGTTCCCATCTGGTAAGTGGGCTACCAGCAGTTCCCTGCGACGACGGCTCCTTCTGCGGCACGGATAACGTCTGCGGCGGCGCTGGCGCGCCGTGTACTTTCAAGCAACCGCAGCAGTGACAGCCTGTGCGGCAGCGTCACCCGTACTGCAATCCGACAAAAAGTGTGAGACCTTCAGATGGCGCGCCGGGGAGACGTGCGACCCGACGGTCTCGCAGCCGTGCTATCGCAGCTTCTGTCCCAGCAGCCCGCCGTACAAATACGGCGAAGCCGGAGCTTTATGCTACCAAGACAGCGATTGTTACACCAGCGAAGATGAATCCACTGTTTATAAGTGCACCGAGAATGATGGGGACGACGGAGGAAACATGCTATCTTGATAACCCTTGATAACAGCGGTAGTACTGAAAAAGAAAGGGTATCCATAATACAAGTTCGGAGGAATGCGTGCTTCGGGCGAAGACCAATTTGTATCCGTTTGTAATTTATCACTTATCACAAAACGTTTATCATTTGTTTATGCAAATACGACTTTGCTTCGGATTCCTTTCCTCCAATAACTACTCTTATACCCAGCATATTTATGATAAGATTACTTGAGATACAATAATACTATACTATGATATCAATCGCCGTCTATTGTGACATGATACTTAACTATCAACATCACGGAAATGTGAACCAATGAATGTGCTCGTTACGAAGCTCATCAATACAAGCCTAATAACGATTGTAGTTCTATTCAGTAGATTGAAAGAATAAATTATCAGTTTATAGTAGATGCAAAATGATGAAAGATATTGAAGCACTGCTGCATTGATGAACTCAATATCACAGAGGAATTACATATCCTTAGGTTCATTGATAATATATGCATTTATGAAAGTATCAGCACGTGAACTTGTGAAATATAATAGTATATCGGTAGAAGATATAGTAATATTATAGCTATGAAAGGGGTAACCAGGATAACAAAATACCTAAATATCTCCCGTACATAAAGTCATGCGGAGAATTGTAACTGCAGCGAATGAAGATACCCAAACAGCGACGAGTAGTCAAGTAATCGATATCCTAGATTTGCCTGTGAGCTCGGTGATATAAGACTTACCAAACGGCGGTCGCAGACGTTCATCGAATTAACAGTAGATAAATCCTTTCGAACCCTTTCAAGTAACAAACTAGCTTTAATCGTCATAATCCTTTTTCGATCTAGATCTAAAATGAAATATGCAACATTTTCCGCGGAGGAGTGGGTAGCCTCACTCACGAAAGAGAGCTCAACCGCCCTTCCAGACAACTGCGCCAAAGCTACGAGAAAGCTCTTAATGAACGCATAGCTCAAGCAGCTCATACATCGACCGAAGAATACCAATCACTTGCTAGCACTCTGAAAAGATTACAGGTAAGCGTCAGCGACTAGCCACCATCTCTCTTGTACCCCATTTCTCTCTATTCACTTCTGCACATCTACCTCATTCTTTCCCTTTCCGATATATTTCTGCAATTCTGTATCATTCCCCCTATACCCTTGATCATAATGGCAGTATTTCCTGAGAACACGGTCACATTCGACACTTGATAGGAGTTTGTTCGCTTCGGTGAACAGCTCTGCATTATCTGTCCAAGCTCTTGCTGCTTTTTGCATGTATCGGCTTTCGACCCTAAGTAGCGATCCCCTACTTCGCGTCCTGCCACGGTGGAGAGGGAAGTGGGAGTTAGTTTGAGCCTCCCTCTCTCTCCGCAGGGCAGAAGATGTGATGATGCTTCTCGGGATGTTCTGATCTTACCAGCAAGTTTCGCTTTGCTGACGCCGTACCTTATTTTCCTTTTTGTTCGTGAACTAGAGCGGCGAGTGGAAAGACCTCTTCGATAGCTTACATAGGCGCGACGTAAACTACATCACGAATTCAGTTGTTACCATGGGCCCCATCCGAGATTCGTCACTCTCCGTCCATGCTCCCAGATACGATAAAAGCCGTCCGGGTCGCGCACTGGTAGCTACAGCCGCCCGGGATCACGTACTGGCAGTTACAGCCGTCCGGAACTGCCTCCGGCAGCATCGATAGCTACCGGCCAAGACACGAAAATTATAGTAGACCGGGAACTGCTAATGGTGTAGTAGCTGGAGAGCCCACCGAGTACTAATCAATATGACAGGCGGGGAAGTAACAACTACGACCGACCGCGCAGCGGCTACGACCGACCAGCTATCAATCACGCCCGGGCAGTGCCTATGACCGGCCGCGGACCGCGAAGAGATCGCGACCGAACTCCCGGGACGACTACCACACCGACATGAGAAGATCAGTAGTAACAGATCAGACGATTATAAACAACGGATTGATCCGCAATTCTAGCTTCAGTGTTCGCAAAGTTCCAACGGCCGGCAGCCACTCTCCGCGATTTCCGAAGATTATGCGCGCGACGAGGGTGAGATCTCCGAGTCCAAGTCTGATTCCATACAGAATCACCCACGAGTAACCGAATTATCGCGTCTAAAATCCCTTACAGTGTTCGCCAGGAAGTACTAAACACGTGCCAGAACAAGTCCCTCGAGGTCTTCAAAAGGCTCATCGGCTCCGAAATATCCCATATCGACCAAGAACTCCGTTTAAAATACGCCATCGACGACCAAGTGACCTTCGTAGAATGGTGGCATTTTTCCTTGACCTAATTCAGGATAGAAGGACGGTCGCTCGTAAGCCTCCACCGCTGACTCTCCCTCGTTTTTAAGCTTCCTTGTCGTCGACTAATCAAATCTCCGTTAGATACTCCCTCGAGCTCTTCAACGAATGCCCTTTCCGCATGATACCGATCCTGATTGATCTCCGCGAGATGCGAGATTGTATTGCGCACTGCGACGAGTACTTCGCTGACAGGGATGACCTCGAATTCCTCACTTTCATCGAACGAACATGCCTCTTAGTTCGCAAACAGGGTATCGAGTGGAAGAGGGCCGCGTACTGCATGCCAAGGCATCCAAGGCCGCAGGTATCGACAGCTCCAGTCCCGAAGACAGGAAGCGAACCGCAAGGGTGAACTATGCCGGTATTTTCTCTCCTCCCGCAAACCCTCCATTCATACTCCGAATGTTCTAGTCGACAAGTGCCCTACTAATGCATTTTATTTATCTCCTTTGTAGCGCTGGGTGAACAGTTAGCAGGAGAAGGCGAAACGAACCCGCGCGCAAGAAGGTGCAGCTGGGACACACGTCTTCACGTTCAACGGCGATCGAGGCCGATGACAAGGCCGTCATGGACGCGCTCGAGGCCTTCGAGCTTTCCAACAAAGGAAGTACGCGCAGGACCTCGCATTTTATAACGCTATCATGGCTACATGGAAGTTCGTGGGCGATAAACGTTCCAGTAAGTAAGGATACTCCAGGTTACTCCTGTTCTCACTAGATCTTATCCGTTAGGGAAAACAGGTTATATACGATGAATCTCGACCATCTAGAATTCTTAAATACTGCCTTTTCATGAAGATGCAATGCTAGGTCTTTACCTTTTTAAAACGGAGTTTCGGAGTTGTACCCCTCTTATTTCAGCTACTAGTAGAATATAGAAGAATTGTCATAAAATAGAGTATTTATCGTCTCTTAATCTTAGTTCTATCGCGAAACCGCCCAACGTGAAGAACAGGATGAACATGTAATTGACTCCTGTTGATCCTAGAGGAATATTGCGACAAAGATTATTTGGTCCGCTGATCGTGAACGTAGCCACAAACTGCGAAGGTGTGTGACGCTATAGGAGCTCATCAGGGCAGGAATTTATTGATGGCCGCGATCCTCTACAGCGCTACAGTCTATCAATAACCAAAATGTAATTTTCTGCTATATAATGGGCTTTTCGAGGTTTAGCCACGATTTCAGGTAACCGGCCAGGGAAGGTGCTTCGAACGAAATTGCGCCGCAAGGCTCGGGTGGCCAGCGCGACCAATAAACAACGCGTATCCTGAGACTAGCGTAGAAGCAGCCTTTTTCGCTGCCCTTCAACTCATTAGCGGTTATATAAAGGCGAAAAGCCGCTCTTACCCTAGAGATTTCTAAGCCCATCACAACATCTTCACCGCTGTCGCAGATAAAGCTTCTTAGTCACGATGCATAGGTTACGGAACAAGTACACAATATCAAGAGCCTTCCCAGCGTGGCGCGCGAGAGTTTTTCCAAGCGTTTTTCGCACGGAGCGAAATCACACCTTTCCACGTTTCCTCCAGAGATATTCCTCGAAATATTAGATCACTGCGACGTAAACGATCCGGCCGGTTTACGATCAGTCTTGAGTCTTCGGCTCTCATGCCGACGTCTGCGAGATCTCGTAACGATGGGACTACGTGGCAGATTAACGTTCTACCTCAGCCGCTCGTTCCTAGAAGGAATGATGCGGATGGCAGCGATATACTCGGAACAAACACCTGAATACGGCGCCTGTTGTTCTGGATTGGTTTGGATGCGGCCTTCTCCTCAGCGGGGATCCTTCTGAGACGGCCGCGAAGAAATCGATATTTGGTCACAAGCGGAAGTATATTCCGCTATCGCTAGATCAACGGGTTATGCAGTTCATTTTTATTACGGCTGCGCTAATGAAGCGGCGGGTCACCAGCTGAGTAGCCTGCGGATTGAGTTAGATCTTGAAAATGCCCGGCGCTCCATGTCAACCGATTCATACGAGCAATGGCTGTCGTGCTGTTGTATGTTAGTAGACAAGGGTATCTGGACAATGTGCGGAGCCTAAGGATTGCGTCGAGGGGACACGGGGCTTGGGCTACTTTACATCCGTCCCGCATGATCCCCATTAGCCTGTCAGATTGAAAGCGCCAGCGAAGGTTTGATAAAGAGGGACAAGAATGAAATTATCGCTTTTGATGTTCCTGAATACCTCTGCCCGTTGGCCACAATTCACAGTTACAAGAACGACCCGTGGGACGCATGGCACGATAGGAGATCAATACCGTTCTTCCCCAGGTGCAGATCTGTACTTGCAGAGTATCGTATCGCCTGGTAAAATGCGCGATCCGGACTTTGACGCGACAACCGAATGCGCTATATTTGTAAACATTATTCTTCTGGGCTCTGGCAAACATTTAACTCTCGATGGCGGCTACGAAGTTGATGTCGACTTCAAAGTTCCAGCCCTCTGTTTTGAGGTATTGGAATCATTCACGTTAAAAGACGCACTCTGGAGCCCATCATTAATCACCGGGAGGCTTGCTTGGCGATATGCAGGCACGTCTTACGTCTCTCGAGCTGATAGATTGCCGCTTCAGCATCTCCCTACATATGATCGAATGGCACAACTTTCCACGCCTCAAGCCAGAAGAAAGCATCGGTGCGTTTCTACAAAGATTACTACAACTTCTTCCAAAGCTGCAGCATCTGAGGATAGAACTGCTACGGTACTTTCGGAACTACGATGGGAGCGACACTATTCTAGAGGACTGGACGAAGAGGAGGGGATATAAACGGCTAAGAGAGACCCTGCCGGATCCCTGTATCGAATGCCTCTTATCACGCCGTTTGATAGCGATATTGTCGCTTTATCCACGATGCGGGATGCCTTAGCCCTTAGAAGGCGCAGATGGATCTTCCTCCTGATCCTTGGCTCAATTTCCTTCTCCACAGCGAAAAGCACTTCGACGACGGTGGAATATGGTATGAGGAAGACTTAGTATAATGCTGGATTGCAAGTAACAAGCCATTTAAAGGCTTGCCGGAATAGTAATACTCAACTTAAGCGTTTGTCTCGAATTATAAACTTGCTCTCAAACTATAATAATTCACGTGTAAATTTTTTTTTTTTTTTTTTTTTTTTTTTGTGTGGAGAAACATTTGTTTTGCTTCACGCGTTTTGCGAGGCCTACGTGGGGAAATACGAAATACCGTTAGCCGCTCGGAATACCGGAGGTTATCTCGAACAACGGATCATAATCGATGCCCATCAACAAACTCCAGTGTCGAAAGCAATAAGGCGGCGTCGACACCATGTGGACAAGGTTTATGCCTATCCCGCTCCGGGTCTAGTTAGCTAAGCGAGATTTCTTGACTGTGGCGTCCCACGCACTTGTCATTGGCTGCCGGCGGAAGTTGTGCGCCACCGAAGCTTATTGAAGTTTCAAAACGGAATAAATTGAGAGAACGTCGTCGAGCTTGTCAAGGAAGCCTAAATGCGATTGCAAGATATCGATCAACAGGAGGTTTATTATCGACGCCTGTGGTTGTTGTTGGAACACTGGAAGATGTGAGAGTTCAATGTGTAGATTGATGTATGTCGATGTCCATGAGATGATAGGGGAACAAGGTCCCTTATATGCACGGTGCTCTGACAGTTGTTGGGAAATTTTATCTGACAGCCATGTCCACCGAGTATGTGAACAGACGTGGGGCCACTGATGAGGATTGTTTCTGTCTCTCCCTTAACGGCGACGATTCGATAACGTCCAGAAGAAAGCCCTCATGGCGAAATACCAGGGCTATCAGCTGGTGGTAAGCTTCTTACTGCTCCATTTCCGACCTGAATATTCTTGAATCGTGTTCACTTTGATTGAAAAGGTGATCTAGACAGAACAATTATTAACATTTCCGACCGCTAGGTTTTTGAATGGATATTTTGGCCTTTACGGCCCCATGGGTCATAGCCCGGCTCTACGTTCAATTCAAATTCCGGCACAGACCATGGCGGGAAATCTTCACGATACTAGCATGGGTCTTCTTCCTCGCCTGCAACGTCGTCGACTCCTTCAGAACCACTGGCACCACAACGAGGACTGGTACTCCTCGAGCACGTCACCAAACGGCCGCGATAACCTCAAGGCAGAGTCGGACGATGCTATGCTACAAACTTTCCGTCTACATGTGCAAATTCGTCTTATTGTGCTTCTACATAGACCTAACCCCAAGGCGCGTCTTCCGGATAACATGGTGGCAATCATCTTCACATGGGCCTTGAATATAGGAGGCACGCTACTCGGGATTTTCTTTGAGTTTCTCACTTGCAGACCGCTCAAAAACATCTGGGACCCCGAAAAAGACGAGTGCTGGTGGGACCAACAATGGTTTTTCGTCGGCAGCTGGTTATCTTCCTTGCCACAGACTTTCTAGTATACGGAATCCCCTTCATCATCCTACGTAATCTGAAGACGATCAGCAAATCAGAAGAGAGACGGCCTATTGGATGTTCGCCGGAGGATTTCTGAACATACTTGCTGTACTGTAATGGCCATTCTCAGCATCATTCCTGATTCGTTTACGACGCGCCGGGGATACGGGTGACTATCTCCGACGCATTGTACTACTTCCTCAGCCCGACGCAGCAGGGGACGGCAATTATCATTATCTGCTTACCGCAGGCGAGGAGTTCTGGCTGGGGACATCGGGCGGAGTTGATGAATGAAGAACAGGTGGAAGAGGCGAAAGAAGAGCTTTGGGTATACGAACAAGACCGAGTCCGATGACGTCGGGAGCGGTAGCAGGACTGTTGGAGGCTCGACGGGTAACAACGACGGATGGCGAGCATGCTTCAGAGGATATCCTAAGAATACCGGCCCGGGCACATCTTCTGGCCCAATACTTGAAGAACAGTGTAAAGGAGCTGATGTTACGCTTACTAATGTAACGTCAGATTCTAAGTATAGCACCGCTTTTTGTTTCCTTTATTCACTTTTGTTCCTCGCATGTGCATGCTTTTTTCAAGCAAGTGAAATATAACGTGTTAAATACACTGGCAAATTTAGTCTGGATTTTAGTCCTGATATTTTCACTAGTGTACATGTAGTTCATCCTCTGGAAAGAACTTCTATGAAGTGCAATTCTTTGAAATTCTATCGTTGAGATATTTTAAAAGGTTGAATTAACGAAATGCATAAGCTCCTCAATTCGATTAGGCATTTATGGCGGAAGCGGCTTGCTTTGCATGTTGCAGCACTTGAAGTTGGACCACCGGACACTTGTCTAATATGGTTTAAAAATCCCACTCATCAGTATCATCCGAATATAATTTTACTACTCAGTCCGGTTTAGGCTACTTACTACTCTCCCACCAGCCGCCTCCAGCAGCGGTGCACGTCCGATTAGTCCACATGCAAGTGCGCAGATGCCGCTACCGTGAGAGGTTCCGCAGGCGGAGACCTCACAGCACTCGATATTGTTGGCGTCTATGGGCAGTGCCACTTGTGTAAGTGCCGCCATATTTCTTGCAGTCACAGTGCGGATGCAGATACCGGTCCTAGAGCCGTTCGAGCAGTAGCAGTTCAGAGCGACGAGTGCCGGGGTGGCTGCGAGTACGCTGAGGAAGAGGTAGTGAAGCGCATGTTTGCTTCATATGAGGGTGGATATATCGCGGTTTGATGCGTCTTTGAGGCAAAGGATAAGCCGAGAGTTAGATTTTGGGACACTGGAGGATGTTGACTAAGCTTTTATACAAGACGCCAAAGCTATCGTTCACGTTGTGCAAGCTTGTTTGCCATGCCATGGACAATGTCTGGGTTGGCCACGAATGCTGGATCATGATCGATGATGGATCGACGAGCGTCCACTGCCTTTGGCCCATTCACCCCTGTACTTCGGTAGTTTGGTAAAAGGCTTTCTACCATCGACCTCTCGATGAATACGATGTTCCGCCAAGTGCGAAATTAGATAAAGCTCCTTTATGGCTTTGAACCAGCAAGAAGCTCTTTGCCGAACGTAGGGGGTTTCTCTTGGCGAGCTGTACAAGACCCGAGATGGATGTGGGAATCATTATTACGACGATGAGCATTTCCCACTGGCCGAAGTCGCAATATCGTACTCGCAATGTCGAGACCGTTCAACGACGCGGGATATCAAACATTGATCTGTCGCTTGGAGTGAAAGCTTCGTCGTTGTTAGCCGGTATATCCTCCTCCGGCTTAAACGTTTTTATTCCGCATCTGCTTGCCTTACGAGCATTCGTAAACCTCCAACTGTTATTGTTCCGTTGACTTTCGCTTTGTTCAGCCGCAGGAACAAGGCCTTCGCTTCTAGGAAATACCCGATCGATATCTGCTTGGCGGATATTCTAGACTTTGTCGCACTGATTATCGCGCCAAGTTTGCCGAGGCCGTGGTCAGTTCAGTGTAACATAACGCTAGTGGCAAGAGCTCGTGGAAATGGCCGAGGCATTGCGTTGATCGTTAGGGGAATATCCGGCAGGAAGCGATTGGTATCTCAAGCTCCCGCCGGCGGAATGGGCGGAGAGAGTAACGAAATGTTAGACCATGAAGTGACGTTGGCAAATGCTTCTTGATGTAGTGTTATACGTGAAGGATGTTGTGAAATCTTCTCGTTGTGTAGCTTCTATCTTCAAGAGTACAATACTAGTAGCTCTTGTATAGGCTTCAGTTTCAAGTTCAAGTTAAACATCCTGAAATGGACAAAGAAGAGGAACATACTCGAGTAATTCAAAGCGCAAAGATTTCATATATTACATATTGCTGGAAGGATAAGATACTGATAAACATGCGGAATAATACTACGTGACTCGTTCTTGCACCTTGCCAAGTTATACAGCCAGTCCTGCTTAAAGTACAGGTTCAGGCGCAGACTCCCGGATTCAAGCGGTATCCTTCCTAACAAACTTGACTTTCTCCCAGAAATTGAGGCTCACATGGTGTCCATCGCCAAACGACAGCTCTGCCGCCTCCCGCACCGCCGCCGTATTCATAATATCCTTACAGCCATCCGATAAAACCCAACCTGCCCGACGCCTGCCAGCCATCTCCTATCCTTGTGAGCCTGGTCTGAGCGAAAACTTTACAAGAATCGCTGTGATGAGGGCGAGATGCACGATCAGCACCGAACCACGGCGATGAACCCGCCGCTCAAGCCCTTCTCCTAGCTCCGACGGACCGCCGGCGACTGCACGACCACGAAGAACACTTGAGATGCATCCGCTTCTTTAGTATACTGTGTAATGCGATCGTAATACGCCATGCCGCAAACGACGTGATGACGCGCTGCATTGCGAGGGCGGTGGTCCAGGTAGCTATTTA
>AZLU01000231.1:0-64082 GCA_002224055.1 Pezizomycotina sp. ARF18
TCGAATAAAAGTACTTGAACGATGACTGGAGCACTGTATTCCCTCCGAAAGAGAAGTACTATTCCGAAAATGAAGCTCAAGACCTCCTCTTGAATGATCTACGGGATGTCTTCCTACCAAAATTCTGCGCATCCCAGTTCAGAAAAAAGTTTTTTTTTTTTTTTTTTTTCTTATGGTTCGGTAGACTAGGTTTAGATCACAGATGCACGATGATGTTTTCTTTGTAATATATCGATGAAAAAGGTAAAGCTCGAAAGATAAGGATGGTCCCGAATTGAAATATATCCGATAAAAATTCATATAATAATAATGATAAATAATAATACCCAAGCCAAAATGAGCACGATCAGCGACAATGTACTTTCCTTTTCTTTTTTTTCCCTCGCCCACATTCCTTCAACAAAAGGTCAATTAAGATCACGGACTCTGGGACTGTCATTGCTTGTCTCAGCCCTAACAGGACGCGATATCGCATCTATATTCCGTATTTTGAATTTTGAATATCAGAGACATGTATTTGCCAATCCTTTGAGGCAAGGTTCTCTTGTCCTGGGTTCCGTATTTTTGCCATCATCATATCATGATCATCATTTCGTTACTGAAGCTTTTAACTCGGCAAATTAGAAAAGCTAGCAATCTTGCCTGAATCGCTCGCTCCCTTTTTTCCCCTACAAAATGGTAGGTACAGAAAAACCCGTTTCTTCTACCTGCATCGTCATCTCATTGCAATTCTTTAGTATTTGTTCTCAAAGGGAAATGTTGGAATGTTTTTCATGCAGTGTTCACGTTCTCCATGCAACTCATAGTCACTTACCTTCATCGTGGACATTTTTGTTGTGCGTTGGCAGGTGTCGGCAAACCGGATACGCCTTGAAAAGTCTCAAAGTCTCAATTCCGCACCCATGAATCATTGAAAACTCCGGTTGGCAGGTAAACCATCCTCCTTGGTACCGGATTTCAAGGTCTACAAAAAGACACATGCAGTCGTTACGACCGACTGATTGGGTGTCTTTCCTTCCCCAATAAAAAATATTGCTTTGATGTCGAAGCGGGTCAGCGTTGCATTTCCTCAATTAAATTTTTATTTTCCACAGCAGACAGTGTTGAAATTATTTTCCCTATACATACGAACGAAGAAAACTGCCGGCCCTTAGTTTAAAGGATACACTTTCCCATGAAACACTTGGTATGTTTGGGCCATCTCTCGAGAAAAAAAAAAAATGGGTTTTTTGTTCTTTTTGCGCAGCTTGTTCGAAAAGCGATACTATCAGAACTTGGGGAAGCCTGACGGAAGAATAGGCAATTTAAAAAAAAATACTACTGCAAGGAATTTCCCCACAGTTTGTTTCTGCACTAGTAATGACAAGGAATGCAAAAAAAAAAAAAGTCTAGATGGAGAGAGATAAGAGGAGGCTACACAGACAATATACGAAGTATAACGCAGTATCGCGAGAAATAACAATATACTTGGGATATTTTTATATTACAAGAAAAGTTTACTGACTCCCTTTACAAGAAACCAAGCCGCTCCATTCCTTCCGCCCCACTCTCGTGAAATGTCTCTCTACTTGGAGGTTTCTGTCTTTTCGCAAGAAAAAGAAAAGAGAAATAAAGAGGATTTAGCAATCTCTTTTTCTTATACCTGCACACCAAAAAAACTAAAAAACTCCAAAGACCTGCTAACTGAATGAACAAGTCCTCTCGAAGATTTATTTTTTGGTGCTATCGCGTGTCTGCAGGCTTCCAACAACCAGTCTCAATCGCAGTCGCTGGGTGGAAAACGGAAAAAGCAAAACCTAGACAGGTGGAGCACCCTCTTTTCTATTTATTTTTCGTGGAAATCAGTAGAAACGATGAGAAATCTTGGGAAGGAATTGGGTCACATGGGTGATACTGATATGTAGGGTCCGCAATTTTCTTATATCAAAAATAAAAATGGAGGGGACGATTCTGCTATTTTAACATTCCTCGACTGCAGGTTTCTTCTTTAGTTAGCCTGACAGTGAAATTTTACTCGAAGGTTCGAAGCCGCCGTCGGGAAAGGGCGAACACACGCGAGCCCTTGGATGACACAGATATATCCAGAGCTTAGAGCCGCTTCCCTGAAATTAAGGCTTCTTTCTTATACGTCCAGTTTATAGACATGTTTTCCTGGCTCGCTTTCTGCTTAACTCAACCTTTATAGGCTTTGCTGCCGTTATTCCGCGAGAAATTAATTCCATATAACAACACGCCAGTTTATATGATACTCCTATAACCAGGAACTAAAGCTTTGGTTTGCGATTCATGTAATCCTATAACATAAAGCTTTCTCATTTCCCATTGGACGCAAATACGCAAATTTCCGAGGCTTCAGTTGACGGCGAAGCGGCTGACTTTTCAGGAAACTTGTTCTAATATCTCACGAGAAGTCCTCTTCAATATCCCTTTAAGCAACACGGGAACCCCTCGGAAGTCGAAGTGGGATTTTCTACGGTTAAAGTCGTTATTTTATTCTTCCGCTAACGGCACTTTTTGGAGATATACCTTTTTTACTATCGACCTTCAGCATCACCCTTATATTTTGGCTTTCATGCACGGATGGAGAGCTCCCCTTTCTACGAGAAAAGGTACCCTTTCATCTTAAAAGCGAGGGGCTAGTGGACTTGAGAAAAAAAAAAGAAAGAAAGAAGAAAGAAAAAACTCCAAATCAGCGTCTCCTCACTTTCTGAGGGGAAGTAGCGGGTCTCGTGCATCCTATCGTAAGGTTGTTACCTAAAAATGAGGGTAGAAAGTTCGAGGTGTGTAGATCTCAGTTATTGTGACGATCCCCCGACCAGCAACGTCATAACGAGACTTGGCGATAATGCAATGAATGCCCTGCATTGCTGGATTTCTTATTTTCCAACGTTTTCGCAGGGAAAATTTTTTCTATTTTTTTTCCCATCGGAAGAGATATCAGATGAAGCTGAACTGTCACAGCCTTTCCATTTCCTTTAACCAAATGACGATGTCCATGGTAGACGGATCTTTGATGTCGCATTTAACTAAAGTTGGCCTATTGCCGTCTCGTGCCGCAAAAAAAGAGATTTCTTCATGCCCAGATACAGGCATTGATCGTCGCTAATCTCAGAGGAAGTCGTCAAAGAGTGCGCCAATATTGACCCAAAAGTGGCTTGGGAAAAAGCGTTGCTTCGGGGGTCAAGCCGCCCTGCGAAACCGAAGGGGCTCCTCCGGACTTGCAGAGTATATATTTATTATTTTCTTATTTTTCGCTTCACTCTCTATTATTATCGTCTGAAGATCTGAAACGACAGCCCTACTACTATATAATTTATACTAATATTATTATTCCTCTTCGGACTGCTATTGGACGTCCGAACCGGAACCAATTGCTATACAAATCTTGCTTTTGCGCCGAGAGAAAGCAATAGCAGTATAATCTGGGCAGCTCGTCACCTTCAGCATTTGCAGATACAAAAGCAACAAACCCGAAAAAAAATCAGGGATTGTCTTTTCTTCTTTTTTTTTAATCTCATGACTTCTCGTTTTCCGTTGCATATCTGATTTCTTCGATCATCTAGCTTCCAGTATCGTAAAGGAAGGAAGAATGTTTCGAAGATATTCATTCTCGAGCGCAAACTACGACATGATTTGACTAAATGATATCGGAGGCATTCCCCCACCTTCTTATACAAGCGCATGTCTAATTCAAGCCTTGACAAGAGCCTATTTAGCGATATCATTTCAACCCGTCTTAGTCGCAAATCTGCGACCGTAAAGAGAATGTTACGAGACGAGGTTCAAACTTAGACCCTGAGGGGTCCACAGAATTGAACCCCTCTCTTGACCGGCCAGTCGGGTCGCTTTAATTCGACTCAGAGAGTGATATATTGTTTTAGTGTCCTCTTCCCCCTCCTTTAGTCTGATTGAAATATTCTTTGAATATATATACTTTTTTTCTTCCTTTTCTTTTTCCTTTTTTTCTTTCTTTTAGCCTTTATTGATATTGATGTGCATGCTATCAACTTATCGTCCTTCCCGTTTCTCCTCACGAACCGAACGAATTAGAGGACTCTCAGAAGGTCCACAATCCGAGAAAACCGTATGAACCCGACCGAAACTTTCGAGCTTGCGCTCGCACAGTCGTAATATTTTTCCGGCATATTTGACCATACTCTATCCTTACCTACCAGAAACCTAAATATCTGACAGAGATGGCTTAATAGAAGGCAGCTATAGCTTATATCCATGAGTTTGGCTTAACTTTTCGTAATCCTTTATCCTTGGATGGTCCGGAGACCCGTCTCCAGACTACGACTCGACTCTCCCTTCCCCTTCTTTTTTTTTTTTTTTTTTTTTTTCAACTTACCTCTCGCTTCAACCGCTGCGCAGTCTTCGCGAAGTTGAACAAAACCCCCCAATTCCCAAATCTGCATTTTGGCTTGCACTGCAGGACGCTAACGCAATGCGCAAAGTTGTGCAGTGCGCAATACGCAGCGCATTTGCAGCGATGTCGGTAGTCTGAAAGGAAAAAACTAGTCTACCAACTGCGAACGCGGAGTCGAGACATCCTCGTCGATTTTATTTAAATCCTCCGCGCTGGACAGGGTTTAAGTGAGTATGGGTTATATTTTATTTATTTGAACGTTCATTTGCTATTTTTTTTTTTTTTTTTTTTTTTTTTTTTTAAAAAAAAAAAAAAAAAGCTCCTTTCATGGAATTGACCCTAATGGTTACCTTGGACATGTCAGAACCTGCCGGGCCCCCATGATCGTGAGGCGGCCAATGGCCTTTGAAGCCCGATGCTTTTAACATGCGCACGACACTCCGAACCAATTGAAATGTAAGCTGGTGATGCGCTCAGCTATAGTTCACTTTTTACTTCCTTCGCTACAGGCAGTATGCAAGATACCGAAATGGTGATAGTGCATGCGCTTCGGATCTAGGAAGCCTGAGAACAATCCGATAATCAATACTACTGTCTCTGCCCTTCATGATCATGCGTCAACTTAAGCGCTCTTTACTATACTTCCCCCTGCTAGTGCTAGGTCTTTAGCTTGTGTTCCATATCTGTCTGCTATAGATGCTGGACTAGTGCTCGTTCCCTCTCTTTCCTCTAATCGATAGCTTATTTCCTTTCAGATCAAGTCAACATTTGTGTTCGTATGTTAATACCCAGCTTCATGAAAGGCGATTGAGAATGCTCTGATCGTAATTTTCCAGCATGTGTTTCGCTCACACGATGTGAATCTTGGTTTTGATCGTATCCAGCTGTAATTTACACTCTCCTTTTGTGATAATATTTATCGGAGATTGAGAGCTTTTTATTCCTGTCTAGCGCTGGCTAGCTACGAATGCAGATAGAGCTTACCTTATGATTAGGTATAATCAAATATTGTTCATATAGGGTCGATGAAGCTTGTATATACGTTTCCTCTAAATATCTCGGATTACTTTAATGCTTAATTACATGATCTCTCCACGCAAAGCTTAGCTTCACGTCGGGAGGATAGGATATCGAAACATTAAAATTTGCTTTATACATTTATAACACATTATAATACTATTTTAACCCCTTTGTTATGTTTTTAGTTCTTCTGGCTTTCGAAATTCCAGTCAGATATAGGCCTTCTTTTACAGTCCCAATGATTTCAACTACGATCCTCAAAGCTAATTATATTTTGATATTGTGATAGTATTAGTTTTTGCCTGCGCACGCTCTCTATCCATTTGAAATAATATACAATTCTAGCTGTACACATGGCAAATTAAGGACTAGGCTTTGCATAATACTAAGTCAATCTTCCAATAAATAAAAGCAGAGACATACGCATGCTATGGCAGAAATGACACGTTAAGAACCCTCAAGTTAAATGAATAACCGTTATACTATAACGAAAGAAATGAGAACATTTACTAGCAAGCATGAAAACGGACAAGATCGAACTAGATATCAGGTTCGCATAAATCATTATATGAATAAATAGCACTTTCAATTAAGAAGAATGTACTATCTGGAAGCCCTTATTAAGCTGTTTACTGTTCATTCTAGCTATGCAGTTAGAACCTAAATAATCAACACCTGCATAAGCCTATATATTTTTAATATATATATAAAAGCAGTGGTAGTAGTAGATAGCTACAGCTAATAATAAACAAGGCCTTTACGCTCAAGTCGTGACTATAGTTGATATAGTCTATCGTAGAGGCATTCAGGGATAAGGTTTGATATACTCGAGTAGCTGTGCGCTATTATACTTATAATACAAAAATTTAAATATTATATTATATTTCTTTCCTGAGTTATTTAGTGTTAAGGCTTTAAAGGATCCAGGACTGGTATTGAGGGCAATGGTATGTTGCTTAGTAAGGAGTCAGAGGGGTTGAAATAGTGATTAAATAGTAATAAGGACGCGAAAACCTTTCAGTGACTCGGAATCCGTCCTTATCATTTGTTCTTTACGTAGAAACTTATATTTAAAAACCCTACATGCTCACATATAAATCTCTATATAACTAATAATAGGGCGAAATATACAGCTGTGGTACGCAGACACGAATAAGACCAATAAATTCGTACCACCCTGCCCGAATATAGAATAAATTAGGGATGACCGTATTTTGTTTACACCGAACAGAAATGCGAGAATGTGAAGATCAACATATTAGCATTTCTAGTTTTTAATCACAGTTGCGGATTCCTTTTTAATACCTAAACTAATTTATATATTATACGGGGCGGAGATACTACTTGTCTTATTTACTGTAAAACTAGAAGGATTGGGCTAGATTTATTTCACAGTGGATAGAATATATATACATATATATATATATTTAAAGCTAAGTATTATTATTTTTTATTTAATGACAATATATTGATATCTGGTATGTGCCGTACGTTTATACTTATTTTTAAAAATATTTAGACAATACTACCTTTGTAAGAGAGTGCTAGACACTATGAGGACTATCATAAATAGATATAATGACCACCGAGTATCACTAACAATGTAATCAGACGCTGTTTAAAGTGGATCCCGACTGATGTTATTTGGAAGGTCTTACTTACACACCACAATAAGAACCCTTATTAAAGGATAAAGGAAGTTCGGTGCAGAAGGTTAGTACCTTATTCCGTATTGTAGTTTCTGGCGGCCAGACCTTCTGGTGCCGTGGGTCCCGAGATAGACTCAGTTATATTAATTACCTATTATTCCCTCCAAGACAGGGTTGAACATTATGAATAGTTTATAGAAAGATTAATTGGTCAAGAAATATTCTGAGCTTGAATATAAATCCAAGAAATCCTTCGACTGGTAATGATGATATCCATATCAAGACCAGCTAGGATCACATAGTTTGACTATAATGTTCAAATAATAATCGGGGAATAATTACTACTGCCCTCCCTAAGTCCTATACCTAGAATATTTGTTACAACCGAAGACTCACTATGGCTGCTTCGAAAAAACATCCTAGGTTTGATGTATTACCGGCGCGTATCTAAAATCTACTCCTTGCGTATAAATATACCTCGTGTAGTTGACAACATGTACGTATATTACTAGAAGCGATACCAAAAACCTGTTTTTGATATCAACGCGCAGCTTCCCTGCTTGTGGAAAATATGGAATAAAACCTGTTTCATAAAAAAACAATATAGAAAATGCTGTGATAAGAATAAGTTTTTAATGTGAACTCGGGGAATAATTGCTTAACACTTTTGATTACTTACCGGCATGGGTATATTGGTGATACCTGCATAGTCATCGTTGCAATTAGCCATATGTCAAACTCTGATAGATCAGACGCTACGAAAGTCAATCAACCTTGTACAAGGCATCGTATCAATCAGAATATGCAAGTAATCCGTACGCTTCTCGCAAGGCTCGATGACCAGTGTCACCAATTTAAAAGGTTTTTGTGTCACCTTCTCGTTCGTGGGTTTTTAATTCTTTTTTTTTTTTTTTTTTTTCAACTCCCCATCCGCCAATCATATGAATCTGTTATACGTCCAGGAACGAAAACTGAAATATATAATACAATACCGGATCGTTTCGATCAGGGCTAGTTTCAATATAAATACCCTCAATCAACTCCGTTAGCTTGAGTATACTTCGGTCCATCTCGTACTATTTTGCTTTGGAAGAATACAATTGTCGAGTATTATACTTTTTCAAATCAAAATGTCAGCCAATGCATCATATAGCTCCAAAGTCGCACCGAAAGGATTCAACCATTATTTATGAACACACAAATCTGAAAGGCGAATACTAGTCCGTTATGCCCAACATTATCGTACCATTATTTAAGGCATGGGAGAAAAATAAGGAGATTAAAAGGGTTTGCCTTAAGCCTAAGGTAACTAAGTCTGAAGACTCCCCAGGCTAGCTCATTTTTTCCTAATATTATTTCATTCTCAAGATATATTTGCCTAAAATAGGGCTCTAGCTCGTCCACGGTTTGTCGATCATGTTAGTAATAATATTTATGCTAGTTTTTACGGTAAAATGCCTCACTTTGTTGTAACTCTTTTTGTTTGTAGATAGAGTATATAACATTGGAAGGTTGAGATTTGGATTTGGTTGTAGAGGATATACAAATATACTAGTAGTTCTGGTGATAAAATAATGCGGATGATATATGTTCAGTGCAGTATATAATATACTTCTAGAAACTGGCAGGGTACCAGGGGATATTATCTTACGTATAACACTGATATTCGGCCACCCGTGAGAGGAACGGTCCCAAAGAATCTTATATCCCTAATGAAGTGAAGCATATATATAAAAAGAAGTTTCTATGGAATTTCCCGCTGTTGGTCTTGGAATCTGAGAACGAAGTCTCAATGATATCTTGAAGCTATATACAATAACTGAGCTTATGAAGTTCGTAGTTCTGAAGAGTATTAAACAGAAGTTGGTGGAATGTCTAGATAGACGAACCCGTTATCCGTACCTATCTCGGGTATTCAATATGGGGGTAGATATATGACGATACTAGAAACTGATCACTATTTTTTCAGGTATCGAAAATGTCTTAACTAGTATATAAGTGTATATAAATATAAAATGGCTAATGGATGATTAGACCTTATGCGGTTCCTATGAAATAACATTCAGGTAGCTATCCTAGTATTTACAATATTCAAGAGGTCGAAGTCTACCGTTCCGCTCACATGTGCAATATGCACGTCACTATATTTGGCCGAAGTTCGTATAAAAAGTTTTCATAATCCGATAAAATCAACCAATCAGTGGAAAGTACATAGGCACCAAAGGAAAAAATTTTTTTTTGGAAATAATACGCCGTTAGGAAACGGAGAGAGGGGGTTTCCGTCGCAATATGGAGCGTTATCGTTTGAGAGGAGCCTTGCGAGGCTGTCTATCTATAGCTTGCTTAGCAAGCACGATTAAAAAAGGAGAGAAGAAACGAAGGAAAATCTTCTATAGTATATATCACGTTCGAAGGTTTCGTAATCGAGAAGATACAAATATAGGTCGTGGAATATAAAATACTTGGGTTTGAGTTGAAAAGGTGTATATTAGGGATACATATAATATAAAAACGACATTTTTTCATGAGAACGAAAGGATGTGTGAGCTTGTAGCTAGCAGCAAAAAAAGCACAAGGCTAGAGAAAAAATTTGATAATAAGCTAGAGAGTACACCAAAAAATGTTTCCCGCAACTGTCACTTAAGGACCAGGACGGAGATCAGCAAAGATTATAGAGCACATAAAACGGAAGCCATATCATAAAAATATTTTGGAAATCATATTAATCAGGAGAGGCTTGTGAAACAAGACGGAAAACGTAGAGGGAGAGTAGAAACTCGGACAAGTTTGACCAAAAAAAAGAAAAAAACATAAATATGTTAGTATATATATATATATATATATGAATTAACATAAAGCCATTCCGGTTATATCTGTATTTACTGGACTTTTTTTTTTTTTTTTTTGTATAATCGGTTTTATAGATTGATTAGTATAGGATGAGAAAGAAAGCACAGATTAGACGTTCTTTTTTTCTTTTGGGGGGCCCTCTGCAAAAGATTAGGCTATAGATTCGCTAGAGGACCCTGGAGGAAGAAAAAGAAAAAGACGGTAGACAGTAATTATAACAACGTAGCCCAGGAAACAACCCAACACCTGAAAGATTTGAGAGATAATATAAAGAGGGGGAACGAGGGAAAGTATGACATATTAATAATCTCTAGTAAGACGTAAGCGCGATAAGAACAGGCGAGGTTCGATTTTGGACGCGCAATTGTCGTGACGAGAGGGACGAGGAGGTAGAAAGGGTGTAAGAAAGAAGCGAGTACCCTCTTGTCGCCCAGCACCTGTGACGTAAACGAACAATTGCCGGAGATGATAAAGGGAAGGTTTTTGATCAAGAGGAAGGGAAAATGCTATGTGAAAGAAGAAAGGGTGGGTGGAATATGATAAAGGAAGAAGAGTAAAACACTTGTTTAGAAGAGTTACAGGAAAAAAGATATATTAAGCATATCGGGAATAGAAGGACAAAGAAAGATGAGAGGACAGAAAAACGATGACATTTCGAAGCTTAAAACAAATCATAGTCCAAGTTCACATAATAACACAGCAGCCTCCCGACTGTTGTGGAGCATATGGGTCCTCCGCTTATCGACCTGATATTTTCAAAAAGGAGGCGTTGTTAGTAAAGAACCTGTGAGCTTTTGTGTAACTTAATGTAAGAAAAGGAAGGGAACCGTTTCAGTTTTCTCTCAGGTGAAATGAAGACTAAATGTGTTTGTAAAAACAACAAGAGAGATTCCGTACAGGAGGAAATATAGAGGAGAGATGAAAAGCAATATAGGGACATCTGGTTGAAAATGTCCACATAGAGGTCGCGATATTATAATGGGAAGAAAGCAAAATGAATGCTAGGCAAAATGAAAATTAAATACATACCGGACCCCAGGTGGCTGGAACCATGAAATCTTTCGTCGTCCGGGTATAATTTATCATTCTATAAAATGGAATTTGCGGTCAGTAAAAAAAAAAAAAGTATAGACGTGGAGGCACCGGAAGCGAAAATCTTTATATTGTATAGAAAAAAGAAATTTGAACACTTACGACGAACAAGCCTCCGAACCTTCACTCGTGGTCTTTCTAAATCTTCCCGAAGCCTTGTGTTCAGTTCCGTCAGGCGCCTGAGCTTCAGCTCCTGCATGTTCCTCTCCTCTCGCGACCGGCCTCACGGGCTGCGCCAGCAGAATGTACCGCCATTTCGTGATACGTTAAAAAAATAAGTTGGTCGTATAAAATGTCTCTTTCGAGTTGACAAGAGTCGAGGTCGAGTACACGAGGCACGCGATGAAAGGGGGGGGGAGGAGCGATGGATGGAGGTGATGATCGTGGAAGGGAAGATTCGCGTTCGGTGTTGGTTTCGCAGCGTGTGGGGGGAGGTGAAATTGGGGAAGCCGAAAGGAACCTCGGGATCTGCTCTTTTCCCTTATACCCTTACTACTTTCGAGTCCTCAGCGTCCAAAATATTCTCTTCCAGACGAATAAAAACCTAGTAGAAAACCTGTCGATACGTTCCTGAACGTTTAGAAGATGAACCGACGATGGAGAGGATGAGAGGGAGATGGAAGGAGAGAAGAGAAAAGAAAAAGAAGAAAGAATAGACTGTTGAAGGCGCGATGGAGGGAAATATTGGCCGGGAAAGGAAGATGGGGAAGAAAAGGAAAAAAAAATAAAGAAAGAGAGGAAAGGGAGGGAAAAGACTTTGGTTGGATATTGGTCAAGTTTTATTGTTATTGTTATTTAAAAAATTTTTTGGGGGGGGGTTTAGGGGGAAGAAAAAGGAAAAAAAAAAAAAAAAATAGAGGAGAGAAAGAAAAAAAAAAAAAAAAAAGAAATTAAAATAAATAAAAAATAAAATTGGGCAAGAAGGGGGTGGAAAGTCAAAAAAAAAAAAAAAATTTAAATTTATTATATTACACACGCTACTCTCCAGAGTCTCCACTGAACAGAGCAAATTTGTATTGGATACTTTGGCGATAGGCCCGGTTCGACTCGCAAGGGAGAGAGACAAAGGAGGAAAGAGGAGGCTGATTTCACTCTCTTTTCAAGGTTTTTAATTAAGAGACTTATTTTATTTATCGTTATCGCTGCAAATTTTTCGAATTTTCCACTGAGCAGAAAAGTAGGGGGAAGGAAGCACATTTACAGCAGAGGGAGACAACACCTTCACGCGCAGCAACTACTTATTAAACAATCAACACAAGGATGTCTACACGGCAGATTCCCTGGTAGATATATATAAGAGGTATATGAACAAAATGATTGTTTGCTACTTAGCTCTGCTTTGGATACTCGCGATCTTGAAAATCGCTCGTCAAATGGCTGCGCTGAGATGGAATACGATCGACTTGTTTATCTCTACTCTCTCTCTGTAAGAGCAGTATGTCCGTATTTCCCTCTCCTTGGATTACAATTTACAAATACCTGAGCAATGCTTCGTTCTGTTCCTGGCCTGGTCCTCTCTGTGAGTTTTTTTTTTTTTTTTTTTTTTTTTTTTTGTGGCCGGAAAGAGGAGAAATTAACGCACGGCTTACTTTTATACTTCATTATTTATTTACCGATATTTCTTTCTTGTTGAAAAAATATATAAATAAATAGATAAATAAATAAATAAATAAAGTTACGTTTTCTTTTCAAGAGAGCAATTTTAAGCAATTGAACGATTGCCCAGATTGTTCGATATTCGATAAGAATTCTGGAAAGAAACAACTCGAAACTGATGCGGCAACCTGTTCACCGTTGAACAGGTTATGTTCCAAGCCGCGGATAAAGTTACGATATTATTATATATATATATAATTACCTCTGTATATAATAATAATAATAATCAGAAATGACCTTTCGATGGTGTGAAGTGATACATTTCATCGTCAAAAAGGGCGGGCTAAGAAGAAGAGGGATCCACTTTTGTCCTGGCCTTGTTTCCCTGATTTTTTTTGTATCAGGATCGTAAAATATTATTTTAAATCAAGGCAAGTGCTGTACGGACGAAGGTTTATACTAAATACTAAATAGCCCTTTCTGACAGCGTCCCTGAATCAAGCCGTCTTGTTAATTTGCCTCTTCTCTCCCCTCCTTTGCAAGGTGCTGGCCTGAGCTTTTTTAGGTCAACGGGCAGAGAATAAATAATACCTTGTCAATTTGTTTATTCAAGATATCTAGAATATTATTCACTTTCAAAAGGATCTGCGCGCTGCACGGAGTACAGTACTGGAATCTGCCGTTTCACAATTATCCCTCCCGCATACGAAAAAAAAAAACTCTCTAGAAGTCTAAGGTGGATAAAAGAAATCGCGAAAAAAGACAATTGCTTTATAAGCGATCCCAATGAAGCTTAGACACGCTACCTCGGAAGTACGAAAAATACGAGACTTGGGGACTTTGATTGCCTCCTAACGATAGAGTATCCTCGATTTAAAAACATCGCTAGAAGTCGCTAGTGTCAGAGTCCTCTAAACTTGGAAAAAAATCACTCGGCGAGTCGGTGGAAGGGGTATATAAACGCTAACAATAACGATAATAAGTAGGAAAATTGGAGGTGTCATAAAAAAGGAGCTAACAATTCACAAGTTTTTTTTTTTCTTGGGCGAACTGACCTGATTTTTAGCGATAACCCAAAGCCACATGCAGGTGATGAGCCCAAAACCTGGACAAGGGGGGTGCCTAAAAAGTCCATTGCGGATGTATTTCATAAACCGCTCGCTCGCGCAAGGAGTGCGTCCAAAACGCGTATAAACTGGATGACATTCCAGCAATCTTTCTCTTCGCATCATTTGGCCTTCTGTATCGAAGCTACCCCCCTTCGAGTCAAATTTAGTATTTGTATATTTATATATACTCTGGAGCCTGTTCTATATAAACATTTGTGTTTCATTTGCTCAATTTCCGATTTGGACAATTGAGTAGCCACCCGGGATTTAATGGTAAGCTTACGATATCATACCTTTTTTCCCCATATTACTATTTATCAACTCCTGCGCTCATAAGAAAGACAAACCCTGCCAAACGCCTGAGATCTTTATCAGACGAATGCTCAAAAATTTTTTTCTTCTTTTCCTTAGACTCCATACCCGTCCACCAGTCGAAACTTACCTTGAGAGTAGGAGTCCCCCGGTATCCTATAAGTCTAGGATGATGGCAATGGAGCTAGTTCTTTGCACCTACGTTGAAAGGGATCGTCTTTTGGGATCCAACAAGCTTGTCAATATGCAACATGTGCTTAAGCTTACCGTTACCGCCGCCTCAGGCCTATTGATTTGCTAAATGCTAAAGCAGTAGTTACGGTAAAGAGAGCCCAATCGCTCGATTGGAACAATTGCGATGAAGCAATTGGCTGCACTGGAATCCGAGATTCTTCGGAGCATCTGATATCTCTTTGGTGCATAGATGCCTCAATTCATTACCTGCGCCTATACGATGGTTCATGTAATAATGGTCATCCGGAGTATTCGAAAGCAGGCTCACGGCGAATTTCTTGTTAATGGCCGTCTGTACTCTATACCACGCACCTGGAACCACTAGCTAAGGCCATGGATCTTAGTCCGTTGAGCTTGCCAGGGCAATGTTCCATTGTAGGTAATTTTTCACCACAGGTAAGGCAGTTGCACATCTAGAAGGGTAGTAAGCCAACCCAAGATGTGATCCTCTCCAATCCGCTCCAGGATAAGGTATAGAAGAACTATATAGCGGTAGAGGTTAGAAGATGTCCGAATTGTTGCCCGGCAATACACGGGTTGCGCCAATAAAGTACGGATACTTCCAGTTGCGATCACGTGATTTTAATTCTGACTAGTCGGGTCCGCACGCTTTGTGGTCTCAATTTTCACTTTTTTTTTTTTTTTCCCTCCATCGATTAGCAGCAACCGCCCATTTGAAATAACAAATGCGTTACAGATATGAGATAGATATATCGCCCCGCTGTACGGATACTTCCAGTTGCGATCACGTGATTTTAATTCTGACTAGTCGGGTCCGCACGCTTTGTGGTCTCAATTTTCTCACTTTTTTTTTTTTTTTCCCTCCATCGATTAGCAGCAACCGCCCATTTGAAATAACAAATGCGTTACAGATATGAGATAGATATATCGCCCCGCTTCAATAGAATACTTCATTTTCAATTAGACAAGCTTGGACTTGTAGATTATATTTCGTATATCAGTAGAGATAAGTATTTTGTTAAATTGAAAAATTGTAACATAATAGAGAGAAGTGGGTTTTTTTTTTGTGTGCTTTGTTACTGGTGCTATTTATTATTTAGGGTTGAGGGCGAAGATTTGCCCTTTCAGCTAGCTAGTTAGTTATTAAGGGAATTTTTTAGGGGTGAATTAAAAAAAAAATAAACTCTCTCCCTCTACGGAAAAGAAAAGAAAAAAAAAAAATTCTAATTTTTTTTTTCTTTATTACTCAACCACCTTTGAGAGGAACAAGAGAAAGAAAGAAATCACCATCAACCCCAAACCCTTTCTCTCTCTCTCTCTTCTCTCTCTCTCTCTCTCTCTCTCTCTCTCCTCCTACTCGTCAAAGCGCTTGGATCACAGCTTCTTAATTCCGTATTCCACAATACAGATAAGAAGTTGCAAGCAGGGAGTTCTTCTTTAGAATAGCTAACCATAAAAGGTCATCATCTATTTATTGTTTTTCTTGAAAAGCTACTCAGAATAAGAAATCGAAGTCCCGACAAAATATAAAAGCTACATAAAAAAGCGACATCGAAGAGAATATAACCTCGAAAATCATCACATTAACAAGCATTCAAGATGCCGCCAATACCTCACGCAAAACCAGAGAATGTCCTCAAGGTTCGCATGGATCTCACTAACCGTAACTGAAGCTCGGAAGCTGGGGAAGCTTGATCTATACTGACGTAAATTATCTTTTTTTTTTCTTCGCTTGATATAGAGGGCACAAGAGCTCATCGCTGTGGAGCAGAGCCCCGCAGCTCTGTCGCTTCTCCACGAACATGTCACCTCGAAGAGGTCCAGAAATACACCTATCGCCTCTTTGGAGCGGTTATGATACTTTTCGTCGAGCTGTGTGTTACCCTTAGGAAGGGAAGACCGCCAAGGATGGATTGTATCAGTATAAAAACATTGCACAAAACACCAGCGTTCAGACTATCGAGGTAAAAAGCCGACCTCTCTTACTTATCTGCTCTAGCATTGCTTGTCTTCATCTGCAGATGTTGAGATATGTTTGCTTTTCGCATCCTCGATAACTAACAAACCGCTTTCTATTCTTTCTATATTCGCAGCTGGTCTTGAAAAAATTTATCGAACTCGCGGAGGCAAAAGTCACAGATGCCCAGCAGAGGGCTGAAAAGATCACCCTTGATGCCGTGGAGGACCTGGAGGCTATGGAAACTCCCGAGTCGATCTTGCTGTCAACCGTTTCCGGCGAGCAGTCCAAGGATAGGACGGACAGGGCCGTCGTAACGCCGTGGCTCAAATTTTTGTGGAGACGTACAGGACTGTCCTAGATATCCTGAGGAACAATGCCCGCCTCGAAGTCATGTATCAGACCACCGCCCACCAGGCGTTCCAATTTTGCCTCAAGTATGCTCGTAAGACCGAGTTCAGGCGTCTCTGCGAACTGCTCCGCAACACGTTCAGAACGCTGCAAGTACGCTAACAAGTTCACGCCATCAACCTTAACGACCCGGATACGCTCCAGAGCATTTGGACACTCGCTTCCAGCAGCTTAATGCTGCTGTCGAGTTGGAACTGTGGCAAGAGGCTTTCCGTTCTGTCGAAGATATTCACACCCTGCTCACTCTTAGCAAGAGGCCGCCCAAGGCTACGATGATGGCAAACTACTACGAAAAACTCACTCGCATCTTCCTCGTCTCGGACAACCACCCTCCACGCTGCGACTGCTACCAAAAAGGAGTCCCCGCTACTTCAGAAGCTGAATTGACCCGTGTCGCATCATTCGTCATCCTCTCCGCCCTCGCCATCCGGTCATCAGCACATCACGTTCCAGGGGCAGCCTTGGAGATGCTGAGGAGGCCAAAGAGAGCAAGAGCACCAGGCTGACGAACCTGCTCGGCATGTCAACCATCCAACCAGAGTAGGACTGTTCAAGGATGCCCTCAACCGCGGTCTGCTGAAGCGCGCCAGACCGGAGATTAGGGAGCTGTACACGATCCTTGAGGTCGACTTCCACCCGCTCAGCATCTGTAAGAGGATTTCCCAATCTTCAACAGATCCAGCAGCTTTCCCAGGTTACGAAACCGTCCAAGTCGACTTTGTCATTCAGCTGGCTTCCTTCCCGGAACCTTTCAACATCACATCGCCACCATCGAGAAGTTCATTATGAACGGTTGCAAGAAAGGCGACCTTGCTATCAGGATTGACCACGCCGCAGGGGCTTTGACATTCGAATCAGACCTTTTCTCATCTGGGAAAGCGTCTGCCACTTCGATGGAGAAGGAAGGAATATCGGTTCAGAGGCTCCAGAGACACCCGCCGAAATCGTGCGCTCCTCGCTTTCGAGGCTCTCGAAGGCCCTGTATCTTACTTGCAGCTATGTCGACCTGCCTTCATGGATATCCGTGCTCGCGAGAAGGCCGAAGCTTTGGCTCGCGCAGAAGCTGGCGCCAAGAAGGAACAGCAAGCCGTCCTCGACCGCCGTCGCATCATCGACCGGAAGAAGGAAGCGGCTGAGACAGCTATTGCCGAAAAGGCGAGGGACGAGGCGAAGCAGCATATGATAAGCAACAACAACTGCAGGCCGCCGAGGCTGAAAGGCTGAAGGAAGAGCAGAGGAAACGCGAAATCGACCGACTGATGAAGCAGAAGAAGCAGATAAAGCTCCAAGAGATCCAAAAGGAAATCACTGCGCTCCAGCTCTCGAGGAAGGATATTGGGGTGGAGCTCCAGCTCTCTAGGGCAGAGCTGGAGGCTATCCAGCAAGGTGATAGCGCCGACGTGGACGACCTCGAAAATCTCGACAAGGAGAAGCTCCGCGCTTGAAGATTAGACAGCTCGAGAAGGAAAAGAAGGATATGAATGAGCGCCTCAGGGTTGCTTCGAAGAGGGTCGACCATATTGAACGTGCATTCCGCCGAGAAGAGCTCCAGCTGCTCCCTCAAGACTATGAGAAGCAGAGAGCCGAGGACCTCAAAGCGCACAATGAGAAAGTGGCGGCTGAGCTGGAAGAGCACAAGAGGAAACATGAGGCCGACGTCGCGCTCAAGAAGAGGCTCAGCAGGCTTATCCCTCAGTACGAAGCCTTCAGGGATGAAGTCCGCGCCAAGAGATCCGAAGAGTTTCGAGCCAGGAGGAAGGCTGCCGAGCAGCAACTGCAGGCCGAAATGGACAAGAGGAGAAAGGAGGTCCGCGACGAACGTGCTAGGAAGAAGCGGGAAGCCGAAGAAGCCGAAAGAAGAAAAAGGGAGAAGAAGAGCGTCAAGCCAGGGAGGAAGCCGAACGCGAGGCGAGAGAAGAGGAAGAGCGTCTCGCCAGGGAGAAGGCTAAAGCTGAACGCGAAAAGGACAGAATGTATGAACTCCAACAAACCCTCCACGAATTTTTACTCTTCCCTTCCTTGTTTTCCTACATATTTTATTATATTGTTCGGCAGTTTGCTAACATGCTATTCCTTTCTCGCCAGTGAACGTGAAGAAGCTGCCGCCCGCCAACTCAAGCGCGAGGAAGAAGCTGAACAAAGGCGCCTTCAACGCAAGAAGGAGGCCAAGAAGCCGCTTCCGCCGGCGCGCGCCAAAAGGAAGAAGAGGCAGCCAAACCGGCCGCTGCACCGAAAGCCGAAGAATCCACCTGGCGTGCCACCAGGGTGCCTGTCGTTTCTGGAGGCGGTGGTTGGCGAGAACGACAAGCTGCCAAGGAAGCTGCCGCTGCTGCGGCCGCCGCGAGCGGTGGAGCCGAAGCTCCGGAGGACGCAAACGGAGAAGGTGCCAAGGCCGCAGAAGCACCCGCGAGGAATCGAAACCACTGCCGAAGAAATCAAGCCGTCAGGCGCGCCAGGCAGGTACGTTCGGGAGCTTTCCGCCGTAGCGTTCCTGGAGAATCATCGGACACTGTTCCACCTCCGCCCGGAAGAAGCGACCGCGACCGCGGTGACCGTGGTGGCGATCGCGAGCGTGAAAACCGTGCCCGCGTGATAGGTACGAAGGCGCAGGCCGTGGCGACCGCGCTGATCGTGGCGACCGTGCTGATCGCGGGGACAGACCTGAACGTGCCGGTGGTGCTGGCAGGTGGGAACTCGCGGCGATCGTGGCGGTGACCGTGGGGATAGGCAGGAGCGTAGCGATCGCCCGGAGCGTACTTGGGAACGCCGCGAGGCGGCGATCGCGACCGCGGAGACGTGGTGGAGACCGTGCAGATCGCGGAGATCGTGGAGATAGGGAACCGACCACCCGCGAGAGGCAAGAAGAAGGCTCCGGCCTTCGCAGCTCCAAGCCGGCAGGTGGGGCGAGAAACGCGAAAGGCCGGAAGGGGAGAAGGATTCCGGTGCTAGGGAACCGTACAGGCCCGGTTCGTACAGAGGAGGCCGCGGAGGTGGTAGCATGGGTGGCCGCAGCGGCAGCGTAGGGGTGATCGCATGGAACCGTTTGGCAGCGGCCGCGGTCCTCCACGTGACAGAGATAGGAGCATGAACGAACGCTCGGTAGTGGCGGCGGTGATTCTACGAATAGTCGTGGCTTTGACAACAAAAACCCTATCCTTATTATAATCTTCTTTTACTCTGCCTTTTCTAAAAACATATTATCACATTGGGTGGGTATCACTAAATTTTTCCTTTTTTAATCGTTTCTCTCTTCATTAATACTTTTTTCTTTTTCGATCACGAACCTTTTCTATATGGAGGATTTGAGGGGAACAAAATTTTCAAAGGGTCGACAAAAATTACAAAGCTTGTTAGCAGAAAATTTAATCATCCATCTTTCCCACTAGGGAAATATATTAACTGATGTACCACGATGTTGTCATCCCTTTCTCACCTCTTCCTTTTAGTATTACTACAAACGCATGACCCTTTAGTATCTCTCGGTTTCTTTTTCTCTTCAGTATCTTTAATGGAAAATGTTTGCATCCTTATTAATGTCTCGTTTACCGTCTACGTCGACGTCCTCTCTTCGCAAGTTCCATCTACTCTCGCGTCCCTCTACTATATTACATCTCTTTTACTATGACTGTAGGAGAAGCACATATCTCTCCTAACAACAAGAAAAAAATCGGGAGCTTCGATAGTAGGTAACAGTAGTAGTTATTCTAGAATAAATAAAAAAATAGATTGGAAATACTGCTTAAAAGCTTAGTGGAAATCATCGCCAGTCCCTTGTGAACGGCTAGGTTTAGCTTTGGAGAAAATAGAGCGTAAAATATTTTTGCCAAAATGTCTCCAAGGCCCGATATCCCTCAAACCAAGCAGGCCACTAAAGATGGCAGTGATTGCAAGGAATATAAGTACCACCCATGTGTTACTTTCGCAGTGTCCTTGGGACAGGATAATCTGGGAACGAGACCATAACTAGTGGAATAGCGGCTAAAGACGCAGTAGCTAAGGACTCCTGAGAATATCATTCGACTACTTCACCGTTCTCCAATCGTCGAAAGAGAAGAGGTCCAGTTTTATAGCGCGCCATTCTAACGATTATAACTTGAACAGTATTCAAGTGAAATTGAAGGAAAAATTTCACCCCCGCAATCGAGTCAATATATGTATAGAACGATATCCAATAAATGGAGAAATTTTGAACGAGACTGGTTTATTTACCAGTTCTCGCTATCTGAGGGCGCTGGATGGCCCGTCGCTGATTCAGCGCCAGATCCATCCGGACCGTTATCGTGCCTTTCCTTGACCCTGCCAACGGCGCCAATACTATCGCGCCATTATCCCTTGCCTCGTCCAGCATTCGTTGACCCGACTAGAAAGCCGCGGATCTCCAGAGCGATTATCGAAGCAAGAAGGTTGAGAACGGGACATAACACGTACGGGACGACCACGAAGAGTATGAACCCATCCCATACTTGGAAATGACATTGCCCTCGTCGCTAGTTTTGTAAGGGTGAATATACGTAAATAGTTTGGAAAATCGCTGCCCCACTTTTTAAGACATGTCGACATTGTTCTTGGACGCCAAAGCAATTTGAAGCTTTTTTTATTGGTGGACATTGCTGTGGCAAAGTCGTATACTCAAGCTCTTCTATTTCCACATAACGCGGAAGGGTGACAACATCGTAATCAGGAGGCAGCTTTAGCACTCCTTGGATATTGAAATTGGACCTCGATACCAGCCTCTTGTCCCTGTCGTGCGTAATTCTGATTTAAGCCCGTCAGCACTTGTCTAATACCTTTCGCTCCGAAAGTTATCACAAGTCAAATGCAGGTTAAATCTTGAAATGTAGACATACTCTCGCCATTACCAGAATAGAATTCCCATGCTTGACAACTAGGAACAAAGCCCGCTCGAGATGCAACTTCTAGATCGCTGCTTCCCGCGATTGGAAATCGGCTTATCATTCGTATCGCACGGATAAAGCCACAAAAAGGGATAAATAAAGAGTGAAAAACTAGTTCTGTCGCAGTCCACCACAGACATCCCGGTGGAAGAACTACGGTTACGGCATGTGTCAAGATATTTGCGAGAAAAAATACCACGGCGTCGCTCCACTCGGCCGCCCTACGGTAGGTCTTCATCGTTTATTACTTCGAGGTGATACCTAGGTACTAGACGGAGGAAAGAAGAGAGGATTCAGACAAAGTGAAATCTCAATATATATATACGGAGTACACACTTGGATGTAACTGCCCAGCCTCGTCGCCGACAACACCAAGCATAAGTATCTGAATATACTTCTTGAAAGCAGTTCAGATTTGCTAAGATGATACCAAGTATCCCTACCTCGATCCTGCAGCTCCATAGCCCCCGATATCTTTCTTTATCCTATTGACCTATGGCATCTATAGCATCTATCTACTTGCTACGAAAGGGAGGGCCCTGCCCCCTCCCTGCGCTGTAAGTCGGCCATCGCTGTTACAAATCGTTATTAGAATAAAATGCTGCTCAATGCTGCTGACTACTTACTGCTGAGCAAACGCTTTGAATGCCAAAGTATATATAAGACTTGATTTTACTTTCCCCCTTGGTAGTTCGATAGATAGCTAGAACAGCTATAAACTAAACCCAGGAACGAAGCTTGCGAGCTAGATTAGGCCTGTGAGGGGAACACCTTATTTTCGCCCGAGGCTCTGCTTTCTTTTGATCGACGAATAACATGACGATGAATAGTGACGACGATACCCAATGCGAGGACGGGGCAAAGAGACTTTTCCAAAGAGCGAGGTTCGTTGCTTTATTATTTAATTAATTGAGAACTGATTATTATATTATCATATACTGTATAGATTTCTATTAATCGTTCGTACTCGCTGTCGTTGTAATGCCGTCATTTGCATCATGTTTTTGGTGCTCCTAGGAGTCCCCACGGACCGAAATTTGGTCATTTTGTGCGAGCTTCAATTGATAAAACCAAACCAAGAACACTTACCATATATTTACTTTCAAATGTCTGCTCTTCCACCTTGCACCTTTCACGACTTTCACGAAAACAGAATGTCCCCGAACGCCATCTACATACATAATTAACCTGACCACCCTTCTCATCTATCGCACCATTCCCTCCCCCATACTCCTCCATCTTCCTCCCTCCCCAGCTTTTTTCAATCCTTCATCTTCTCCGCGACTCGATATCCTCTTCTTTCCTCATCTTCATCATCTTCGTCTCCTCTTCTTCACCTTCCAGCTCTCCATTCACCTTTCAGTCCGAACTATTTAACCAAAGTCCCTCTGAATATCTACTGTGCGAGTCTTCTCCGCTCCCCTCCCCCCGATTTCTCCTCCTTTGAACTTTTTTTTTTTTTTTTTTTTTTTTTTTTTTTTTTATAGCAAATTCAAATCAAAATGGAGCTCAATCGAAAGAAATCCACCTCCCGCCTGGGCTACGCAGCCGCCGGAGCGACCGCGCTGTCGTCGCCAATGCTTCAGTATATCCTCTAGATGTAGTTGTATTGCCATTTACCTCTTTTATTCTTACTAGCATTGGAGATTGGGGGAAGAACCAAGGAGCTAACAGTAATATTTAAAACCGAATTTTATTTTAGTGTAAAACATTACTACAAGTCCAACCGAAGAAGAAGACGCCGACAAAAGTTGGAGGCGATAAGGAACCATTAGAGTATGCCGTCATCATCTTTGTTTTACAAACTTTCGATTCACCTTTTCAGTAAAAATTATCTTAGATAAATTGTAACTAATAATTCTTTCTATAGCGCGCACACCATGAGCACTACCACGGAACACTCGACGCAATGCGGAAGATCGTCAAGCGAGACGGCATACACGGCTCTACGCCGGCCTCGCGGGTCTCTCCTCGGCGTCGCATCCACTAACTTCGCCTACTTCTACTGGTACTCCTTCATCCGCGACTTCTACGCATCCGCGTCGCGAACCCCGGCCACACCTCGTACTCCACCGTCACCGAGCTGACGCTCGGCGCCATCGCGGCGCGCTCGCGCAGCTCTTCACCATCCCGTCGCCGTCGTGACGACGCGGCAGCAAACCGCCGCAAAGAAAACAGGAAAGACCTAATCTCCACCGCCAAAGAAGTAATCGCCCACGACGGCGTATCCGGCCTGTGGACTGGTCTCAAAGCTTCCCTCGTGCTAGTCATAAACCCCGCCATTACCTACGGCGCCTACCAGAAGTGCCGCGAGGCCCTATTCGGCGAGCGCACGCAATTAAAACCCATGGAGGCGTTCTTTTTAGGTGCGCTGTCGAAGGCGATGGCGACGATAGCGACGCAGCCGCTGATCGTTTCGAAGGTTAGCTTGCAGAGCCATCCGCCGCCCGGGATGCCGAAGTTCAAGTCGTTTGTTGAAGTCATGGCGTACATCGTCGAGCACGAAGGGGTTATGAGTCTGTTTAAAGGGATCGGCCCGCAGTTGATGAAGGGTCTGCTGGTTCAGGGTCTCCTGATGATGACGAAGGAGCGGTTCGAGCTGCTGTTCATCGCCCTGTTCCGGTATATCAGGAAGATAAGGGAGAGGAAAGGAGGTGCGCCGATAATTTCCAAGGTCTAAAAAAAAATATAGAAACAAAATGAATTAAGCCATGAGGGCTTTTTTTTTTTTTTTTCTTTCTTCTTTTTTCTTTTTTCTTTTTTTTTTTACCGAAGTATTTTTTGACGGCGCGGTGGAACGGAGGTGTTTGATGTTTTCCGCAGTGGGTTACTTTTCACACGTAATACCTCATCGACGTTTCGTTGCGAACAACCTCATTTTCGTCCGGGGAAGTCTTCATGCAATTCATCATTCCACTTTTTCCTTGGGGTAATTATTTCCCCCACAATTGTCGAATCTTTACACTGAAACATACATACTTCAGTTGAGCGGATTACCTATATTTAGCTTTTGTGAGATTATTCATGTACAATTCTTTTCGTTCTTTTTTTTTTTGGGGAATATTAGATCGCTTTGACAGCTCTTTTTGTATTTGTGCATCTCCATATTCTTTACTGGAGGAACGCAACTTTCTTTTCTTTGCATGTACGTCTACCTTTTGGTAAAAGCGCGCTACTAAGTTCTAGTGTAATAATAACAATATACGATTGAAGGTACATATAAAAGAGTATCGCTTGCACCTCTTTTGCACGATGCATAGACCGTGGTATGAGTCTATCCAGAAAAAATCAAAAAGCTAGAAAGCTAGTGATGAAAGTACAAAAGTGAACGAATGTTGATCGCAGATTTGGTAACACATTGTTTATTCGCCGGATTATTATATTACTGTATAAACAACGCAACATAGAGGTATATATCCAATTTGTGAAATACATGTGACTGGATATTGAGCTAGGAGGTTTGCGTTCTTGCCTATATTTAGATCTTTTCTAAAGTAGATAATCATTTGCTCTAAGATTTAGTAGACTAGTATATGGTAATAGAAGTTCTAATAAAGATATACATCCTACTATTAGTTGTTATCCACCGGATAATACAATGCAACAAATAATTGTTCGGTTCCACGTATGAAGCACACACATCACGCTAACTTGAGTCAAGGTATTGGTTATATAAAGGCAGGAGTTTCAAACATTATCATTATGATATTTTTTATCTGCCTTTTTAGGTATTTTTTTATTAATCTTTAGGAGAGTAACACGTTCAAAAACATATGCTTCGTTTATAGAACTTAATATAAATAGATAGGGAGAGTTATTCAGACAAGATATCGTGATGTGCTTATATAAATACTTAACATATAAGTTTTTTTTTTTTTTTTTTTTTTTTTTTTTGAGAAGATACTCCGACCATGCAAGAATTGCTTATACAAAATCCTCCACACCAGTTAAAAGGGAAACCAAGAATTGCTTTTCGTTTAAACGGGACGTTCATGGTCTCCTGCGGCTTCTCGTGAGTCTGCTGCGGGATGCCGTAGTTCTGCTCTGGTGGACGGCACCGTGGTATCGTGGATTTCGTTGTCAGCAGCGGCGGGCGGGACGGGGGCGTTGTCCTCCTTGTGGCCGCCGAAGATGCGAAGAAGGCGAGGCGGAGAGGACGACGAGGGTCAGGGAAACGAGGCTATTGAGAAATGTTAGTACTAAAACCTCTGCAACATCCCAATATAAAATATCAGTAGGAAATGAGAAGGAAGAAAAACATACAAAGACAGCACAACGAAGGCAAAGTCGGCCTTGGGGATCTGGAAGATGTCGAGGCTGGTGAAGAGGCCAGCGTGGTCGAAGGCGTGGGCGGAGTATGCCATGGCGACGAGCCAGAGGATCACGAGAACGCCGTCGATGATGACGCAGATGAGCGCCGTCAGCGAGCCCATGAAGGACAAAGCGATGCCCGCGACTCCAGCAATGATGCTGATGAGAGCGACGGTAAGGTCGAGAGCGTAGGCACTATTGGAAGCAGGATATGTTAGTTTTATCTTCATCTAATTACAACAATATATATAATTCATTATCAGAAGGGGATTTTGCTAGAAAAAGTTGAAACATACGGAACAGGAGCGTTGAAGAAGATGTAGTGCCGATCCTGTAATCCCTCTTGATGAGGTCGCTGGTATCGATGGTATCGATGTCGAGCCCGTGCCGAACGAGCCGAGCCCGAAGGTGTTGCTGCCCAGGCTCGAGTAGTTCGCAGCCGCCTGCTTCAGAAGCTTGTTGTATTTGACGCCGTCGTTAATGAGCTTGGCACTCAAGCCCATCACGATGATGCTGAAGACGACGAGCGTAGCGCTCAGTGCCACGCGGACGATATTGTTTCCTGCACCCATTTTTTCTTCGTTCGTTTCGTTTCAATTTCGTAAAACCTTTCCTTTTCCTTTATGTCGTAAAATGAATGTGTAATATAAAAGAGAGAAGCAAGTGGAGGTCCTTTTATATCTCCTTGGTAACCGGAAGGAAATGTGCGTTAACGAAAAGCTTGGTAGATCCTTCGATATTCCAGACTTCTCCTCCTATGCAATAATTAAAAAAGAAAGACTCTTTTATAATATAAAAGGAATTGGAAAAGTAAAAAAAAGTAGCGAAAAAGTGGGAAATGCTCCATAGTTTTATATACCAATGGGAATTTTCCTACTCTGAAGATATCAATTGTCGACAGGGAGTGGATGGATCCATACCACATGGGTCTCGCGACGAAGCAAAACCCTGGGATGTCCGCCAATTTTCCCGCATCCTGCTGTATATTTTCTTTTCTGCCTCTCTCTCTTAATCGGATGTTTCTGATAAAAAGATATCCGTCTGGGTAGTCATAGCGAGTCATTGGATGAGCTCCTTTTCGGCGTCCATCCAGGATTGTCCGACATGGTACCACCTATATACTTTTTTCTCTAAAAAAAGACCCAGTGCCAGCACTTATCGAGAAAGAGGTCGTTGGTTTTTTGCTTATTAGCGCAAAGTATATGTTCTTTTCACTTACAAGGGGACGAGAACAGCCGCAAGTGTGGGCCCAGGTTTTGGTCATCGAACCTTTCGTACCATCCCATCGCGCAATAGGCCCCCTTCTTTCGGTTAGGCAAGCAATATACTTCACATCCAAACCGTGTCAAAGTCGTTGCAGAGACATGTCTATAAAAATAACCAAAAGAGATATGGAAAAAGCCGACACCAAGTTGTTTTTCTGGGCAGTATCAGCCACTGACAACGGTTATTTTGACACATAAAAAACGATTTCAAGGCGATCGTGTTGCTCTAGAATCTTTTGACTGGAAGTAACTGTATATGCAAGGAAAAGGGTTAGAAAAAAAAAAGGAAATAGAGTTGGAAAAGGAATATTGCAGGCGCGCCAATACGCCAGACGTGCAGATATAAAAAGAAACGAGCGAGAAGAGACTAATGACAACAAGAGTAACAATAGCGAAAAGGCAATAAAATTGAGAACGTTCGTCGGAAAAAGGAAATAAATCCTTATACCGATTCTTTCCTCTCTATATTTTTTCTTAGTTTTTTCTGCAGGGTGGTCAGTTCTCGTGCAAGGATAGATAGTTAAAAAACGATCACCTACTTACTGGTAAATGATTTAAAAAGCTCTCTGGGTTTTTGATTTTCATCGCCCCATTCTCGCTATTTATCTATCGCAAGGATTTCTCTTTATTTCCTTTTGTGCGTATTCGTCTTTTATTCCCCCAAATTGCAAAAAACAGGTTGGATCCCTTACCGGAGAATATACCTGCACAGAAACGAAGCAGGGGAATCCCGAGCGCAAGAAGAAGGAAAAAAAAAAAAAAAAAAAAAAAAAAAAAGTATACGTAGCTCGGTGGAGGACAGCATTGGCGGACCTGCTGTTTCTCTCAGAGCGGTAAAAAGAAAGATTGATTTCAATTAATTTCGGAAGATATCCCAGGGTCATCGGCTGCAGATAGTACCCCCTCCTCCTCAGTGCATCACTGTGGAGAACCAATACGTGATATGTTGATATGGGTGTGTGTTATTTGTCGCCTTTTTGTCGCCTTGGTCGTTCGTGCGCTGCCCGTTACGTTAGGATCATGCAGCCACTGCTTTTCCCATGTCGCGGAGTGGGGACTTGCGTTTAGTTTCCACGAGTTATTAGTGTAAACCCGAAAAAGCACACTAAGGACAACCGACAAAAGAAAGCCACAAAAAGGCCTTACAGGAAATCTTTTTACATAACGCCGTTTGTATTTTGGTCGTTTTTTTTTATCAGGAAGGAAGCTTCCAAAGATCCCTACCTATCAACAATTTAACTGGTTTCTCACGAGGTTCCTGGAATGTTTTGATCTACTTAGCTGGATCAAACCTCATTGCCTTTCTTCCCAGAAATAGTGAATAAAACAAAAACGTCAGATCGGCTTAGCCCGAGGTCCTCGAAATAACAAGGTCTGCGATACAAAATGAAATGGACAGTTTCGGCCAAAACAAGCATCAAGGTTAGAGCAAATGACGTTTGCCCATGGTGTTTATAGATATAGAATGACTGGCCAGGCACCTCTCTTGTGGCGGCGTTCGCATGCAAAGAAGACTGAAAACCACGAAGAAAATTCTGCTTGAATAAATTAAATTTATATTATCAAATAAAGTTGTTTATTTTAAGGGCATGGCACACTGATTAATGTTACCTTTCGACAACAACCAAGTAATAGGATCTCAAGGCACTCGGCTCATGGTAGTACCGAAACTATGGTCGCTAAACGCTGATGGTCAAATTGGACGAAAATTAAAAGAGATCAATCCGAGTAATGCTTTTATTGATGTGGGAAATCGATACCAGAAACTCCGACGCATGTAGAAGGCGCTTTGAAAAAAAGGTGAAGGATCCAGTTGAAGAAAGTAACACAAGGTTTGGAGACAAATCAAAACAAACGTGAGGAGATGCTTTGTCGCCAGGAATTTGACATATAAGGTATCACAGAACCAGGTACTTTTCCGTAATTGCTTTTGCGAATTCAACATTCCGCTCGCCGCATAATAAGCTGCAGGTTATAAGCCGACTCCATTTCAGATCAGCAATTGTCGGACCCGAAGCTTGTCTTCTTTCGTGGTTGGAGGAGATTATCCGATATTTTCAGCGCCTTTCGTAGAAAGTTATCGCGTGATGAGGAAGCCCTATAATGTTCACAAGCTGTTAGGCAGATGCCCTTTGGAAGAAAATAAATGAATACACTTCGGTCTGAAAGATGTTTTAATGACCTATCTGATGGAAGGCCCTTGCAACGTTGAACTCTGCCTCTTGCATGTCGAAGAACATCTGGTTCATCTCTTTTCTCTGTGCTTCCTTCATCCGAACTTCGTAGTACTTGAACAGGAACTGTAGACCTTGAAGACCTGGTACTGACGGTTTTCTGCTTGTGCTTGGAACGCACGATGAAGATAAGCCAGCGAAAGCGTGAACAGGACCATAGGGTTGTTGGGATTTCGTGATAAGCTCTGCGAGATAGTCTGATAATACCCAAATAAATTGTAGTTAGCGTATCGAAACTTTATATATATTTATATTTTCATGTCTTCTTAGGGCTATTCATACTCATTGCAGGAGTGTAACTGGTCCCAGATGACAACATATTGCCGTAGAGCAAAGCAAGGGCAACGTTGTTCGATGTTGGCCTAAGGGCTGTCCGGCCTCATCCTCGATAAAACAGATGCAGCTGAGTTGACTGCTCGTCCCAGAACGTGGTGATCTATTCCCTTGATATGCCTCATGAAATACTTTTGATTGATACTGTGATTGAATATAGACTCTCCTCCATCTAAGGGACCACGAATCAGGCAGCAGACGGCAGAGTAGAGGTTATAGGCTTCGTTTTGGAATTGTCGGTTTGAAGTAAACCAACGGATAGCGTGCTGCGTTTGACTAACATCTTGTGCGTACAAAGCGCAAGCTAAAACAAAGAAGACGAACGAAATGTCAGTACACTGTTGATAACAACGAGCTGTCGAAAGAGGAAGTAATAATGTAAGATTCAGAGGAGTGTTATAAAAAGAAAGCTTGAAATACCTAGAAGTGTCAAGCTAAACATAAACACCGGTCGCTTGTTCGGTCTGGGTCCGTTTGATCGTGAAAATAGATGTTCGCATCTTGGCCTTTTTTCAATGTTCTGTACGCAGCTTCATAGTCACCCTGGAGTGTAAGTTGGATAGAGTATTCGAGTATAATGTCCAACCAGATGTCGAAGGCCAATCCACGGTACTGGTTTTGTCCGGAATTCCATCATTTCATTGTGCTTTTCGCCGGTTCTTAGCGCCCTTGCTGGTGTGTATCCGATGAAGCCAGGATACCTCATGTACCGCTCGCTGGGTAAAGCGCCTCGATTGCAGAAAGTCATTGATCATCTCGCCAGCTGCCTCCATCCACTCCTCCATGGCTATGGGATCCTCAGCCCTGAAAGTTGGCGTAAGCTCCACAAGCTTTTGATAATGCGCAAGCACATTTCCGTCTTTCCTTTTCTTCCAAGTACCTCTGCGATATGTGCTCCTTCTTTCGAGCACTTGCAGCAGCCCTCTTTGCCTTCTTTTTCGAGGGCTTCTTCGCTTTGGCGCAGGAGTTTTAAGGAGAGTGTTGAAGAGGCCAGTACGGGATGTAGCCTTTTCAACTCTGGCCTCTCGCGTTCTTTTGCCTCCGTGCTGCCCTTTCTCTTCAGCTGCTTTATGCTACTGATTTCGTCTTGAAGGGATTTGGCGCTCCCTCTCGCCTTGTTCCTTATATATGTCTACAAGGGCTTTGCGAGATGGTAGTCTGTTTCATCCTCTTCAGCAACCATTTTGAAAAACTTTTCCGCATCGTCCCTTCCAATTGCTTTGAGCGACTTTGCAAGCCTGATCCAAAGTTGAGGATTGTAGTAGTCATCATTTTCCTGCAGATTGCTGTAGAACTCTAGCGCATCTTGATGTCTGCATGCCTCCGCACAAGCATCGCCAGCGCAAGTACCACTTCGGAATATTTCGAATCCGTGACTTTGAGGACATCAAAATGGAACTACCAAGTTTAAAGTCAATGTGATTAGTAATGAGTTCATGACTTGTTTGGTGCTTGGCTTGAACTATATAAGCCTTATACTTATAGTACAGAAATTGAATATGCTTACCGTTGCTTCATCAGGGTCGTTGATTTTCAGTCTAAAAAGAGCAAGTTTGAGACGCACTCTGGGGAAGATGGTAGTTGCTCATGCCGCTGGCGACCTTTGACAAAATCAGGATCTGCTTTTTTCGGTCGTCCTTAACGTCCCACTCCCTGTCATCATCAAGCGTATCCCAGTAGGTTTCGTCTGAACGTCCGTAGAGCCACCGGGCCAAAGACCTTATCTCTTGAATACCTTTGCCCACTTTTGGGCAAGCTTGTAATATGTCTCCGTAGATGTTGATGTGCCTCCACCAACGCACCGCCTTCTTCGCCTGGATTCGAATTGGATTTCCAATATTCGATATGCTTTTCGAACAAATCTATTGCTTCGTTTACATTTCCGATCTCGACTTAACATTGAGCTAACTCCGTAACAAACCCATTTCGTGGTGCATGAAATGGAGTAGAGTCTCAAACCTCTCGCAGCATCCCGGAATCTTCTCGAATCCTTGAAGAGATTCGATCGCTGATACAATTGATTCGACATCCTCTTTGTCCTGTTTGAGAGCCTGCTGTAGAGATATATAGC
This sequence comes from Pezizomycotina sp. ARF18, assembly GCA_002224055.1. Lineage (NCBI taxonomy): Eukaryota > Fungi > Ascomycota > Pezizomycotina sp. ARF18. Next base: position 31,670 of record AZLU01000231.1, read on the forward strand.
CTGCTCCCTCAAGCCGGCGCCTCATCATCGTATTTGCCGGACTCGAGAAGTTCGGTGGTCATACGCGCGCACGTGCCAGAGTTCGGGATCATTGGGCCTAACATGAGCGCGGTAGTCCACGCGAGGAGACACTTGTACATGTCGCCAGTTTCCTTGTGTATCTCGCCAAGGACCTTCCAAGCGGGATATACAGTTGCGTCAATCTGGATAACCTGCGTGACGAGCCGCTGAGCCTTATCGTGCTCTTGGTTCACGTAAGCCTGATTCGCTTGACCTAAGAGAGACTGTACTTCGTGTGATAAGGGCATTTCGGCTGCTTTCCTGCGCTTTGTATATCGACGACCGAGCGAATCGACCCCGGTCCTAGATTCATTCCGACGATTCGGTTTGATTGCGCTCGGGTCTTCACCAGGCCCTGTGAAAGGAGTTCATCTTTGCCCGAAAATTTTGCCAGCATTGCCTGATCGATGCGTGCGACGGCATCATCGTCGTCATCGTCATCTTCATCATCAAAATCGTCCTCCTCAAGATCGTCTTCCTCAAGATCGTCCTCCTCTTCATCATTGTTGTCTACTTCCCCCTCTTCCAAATCTTCGTCGAGGCTCATTTCGTCGTCTTCGCCATAGTATTGCATCTCGTCGCGGCAGACAGTTCCTCCTCTTCTTCTTCTTCATCGTCGTCATCACCATAAGACCCAGCCGGGCCTTGCCGAGTAGCACCGCTGCGAGGAATCCGTAAGAGAGCTTTGGTAGGTAGGTAAATGATCGTTAGCAGGAAAACTGAGAACTCTCAGCTTTGAGGGCTACTCACTCTTCGTACGGTCCATCGCTATCTTCTTCCTCAGCCGAGTCACCCCTCTTCGTCGTCGAAGCTAGCTGGATCGACGAGTCTGTCGTTCATTGGATGAGCAATGTTGGGTCGTGCTGGAGGATGATGGGAGGTATAGCAGAGCGTTTCGAAACAGCAGAAGACTCGGAGCCAGAACGATGCTCTTCCCAAATCCGCTGACTTGAAATACGCCAAACACTCCTGCTGCGGTCACGGACGATTGCTGGAAGTCCATACTGTCGCCGCTGAAAGTGTTAAATGGCGCGCCATGTGGCGGTGGAGCGTTTGAGCTACCCGTGGGAGCTTGATTTCCATGATCGCAACCCCCGGTATTCAAATTTTGCAATGAGATCATTGGACGGTCCTGCTTCGCTGAGAGGACTCGCGCGCGTCGAGTTCGAGGTCGTTTTCACGTTACTATTTATTATTATTATTTTTTTTGGCACCTGTTTAAAAACGTAAAGAAATGTGCAACAAGGAAGAGTTAACGTGGAGAACAAAGCGCATAAGAAAGCTAAGGTTCTATCTAGAAAGCTTTACCTTTTTATATCAATTTCAAGGTCTTCCTTCAGAAGAGCCTCTTAGGCTAAAGTCGTTTTGAAAAGTCGAACACAGCAAAGGTCTTTCTACTGTTATTAAATAATACTTATGAACACATATTTAAGACAAACCTTGAACTGCAAGCTAACGATCGTAAGAGATTTATATATTGTAATATCAATCGAATTTATTTATTTCATTATTTCCTGGCTGCCAGCTAGCTACTACTGAAAAATATATGTATGCAGGACCCCTCGGCGCCTGCAACATCCACTTGATCCCACCACCCACCTTTTTACCGATCACTACTGAGAGTAGAAAATAGACGTGGCATACCATACTAGCCCTTTATATCTCCACAAAAGCACAAGGGAGAAGAAGAAAAAAAATTTTCCACGGCTAGAAGTTCCCTCCTACTGGAGATTGCTATATCATATACGCCTGATCTTGTTGTATCTTACAGAGCCGACCTCTTTATTCGAAGCAAGCAAAGCAAGAGCGGAACTGGTGAATTCCGATTTTCATATCGAAAGGTGAGAAAGAGATTCACAGCGGATCCAAGATGACGAGCAATACATACACACCGAACCCGTTACGGCATACTACGTCCCTCCAGCTCATGATTTCCTGACGGGGAAGCTTGGATCGGCGGTTCCAATGGCCCTACCACGCCTCGGCCGTAGCCAGCAACGTTTCCAAAAGCAGTGGCGGTACAGTGCCTTCTCGTCGGCTACGCGGGAGATGCTGGCCGACCTCGACTATTCGGACTAACCTGGAGACACCGAGCATAGGCGAGGGCGTGCGTAACCTGTTCGACACCGCGCTCATGCGCATACGAGCGTCCTCATCCTACAGCCGTTTAAGGTCGCCAAGACAGTGCTACAATGCCAGCATATCCCGAAGCGGAAGGGAAGGATACTGGGGCGGTCCCAGGGAGCATTACGAGCGATACGCCGATGGATACTCCGGGCGTATCGGATTTTGGTCGGAATGGAAGGGCGATGGCGGGTAAGCGGTCGCTAAAACATACCCTCAAATATCGTGATGTAGTGTTAACTAATGGGCTTTATCTTCGGAAAAAAGACCATATCAGATGATGACGAAGACCCGCCTTACTTGCAACCGATGATATGGAAAATACCGCGGCGGAGTGGTCTCAAAGCCAAAGAAGCGGACAGAGGGAACCGAGTCGTGGTCGGAAGATGGTGGACCGGAGAGGCGTCCTTGTACATGACCCGGAGGCTACATCTGCGCCGCCGTCATCGCACTATATCAAGACCAACAAGATCGGTGTACTTGGAGATGTTTTGAACGGCATATGGAATAAGGAGGGAGTCTGGGGTTATGGAAAGGTATGCATCATATATCACTACACCTTGCCGAATAATTTCTGCAACTGGACAACAGAGACTGAAGAGAGATCCGTATTTATGTTAGGTGCGAATTCTGCATTTCTTTATGTGGTCATGACCTCAACCCTCGAAACTGGACACAGTCATTCCTCTCCGCTGTCCTAGCTATTCCGGACCCATCGCTTACAGAGATCGCCGACTCCCCCTTCCCCTCGTATCCCTCTCCATCTCCGTCGCCACCTCCGCCGCCATCGCGCTCCTCCTTCCCGCTCGACATCATCCGTACAAGGCTAATGCTCGCCCCGGTCGACGATACGCCACGCGGCCTAATCGGCCTCTTCCAGGGTCTACCCAGCAAGACCTGCCCGCAATCCCTCCTCCTGCCCACCGCCTCCACGCCGCGATCCCGAGCTTCATGACCCTCGGTACCCCTTGGCTCCTGCGCGCCCAGCTGGTATCGACGCCGTCCTCACACCCGCGTCGTACTCGATCTGCACGTTCCTGAGCTCCGTCGTGGAGCTGTTCGTGCGGTTACCGCTGGAGACGTCGCTGCGGAGGGGTCAGCTGGAGGTTTCCCCGAGCAAGACGATTGTACCCGTAGGCAAGTACGACGGCGTCTTCGGAACGCTAGCAAGCATCTACAACGAAGAGGAGAGCGGAGGAAGGCTGGGCGTCGAGGGTCTCTTCCGAGGGTGAGGCTGGGAGTGTGGGGTCTCGTCGGAATGCGCGTTATGGCCTTATTTGGGCACAGCAGGCGGCGGCGACGGGCGGTGCTGCTGCTCTGTTCTAGAGTAGAGACAGCGATAGCGAGTAGCTGCGAGCTACTGTTCGCAAAATGACAATATCAAAAGCTTTTTTTTTTGCTCATTCGAAAGTCAACACATTGCAATTGACAATTTAGAAAGTAAGACTTCACACCGTTTCTTTTGTCTAGCATCTCCCCTCATACATTTGGACAAAGGTCGCTCTGCACCATGCATGCTTGGAAGAGCATACGCGTATGAATTTTACGATTCACGACCTTTTTCTATATCCATGCGTGTATATACTTTTTCCTTCTCACCTTATACTGTTCGTTCTTCACCTTTTACCATTCTTTCTTGGGCATCGAGGTTGCAAGTTCTCCCACAAAAAGAATATTATTGCTATTTTATCAAAAGGAATTGCTGCTACGAGTATGCAAAATTTCCTTTTGCCCAGCATCGCATGCCTGTGCGTTTTCTTTCACATGTAATTACTTATTGATTTACTTTTTTTTTTTTTTAGTTTTATATATATATATATATTCATGTTTTCTTTGAATACAGGTTAGGAGATTTGAGGCTTGGTCTTGAATCTTGACATACTGTTAAATACAAGAGCTGCTACTCACTCGACTTCAATTTTGATATCTAACGAGAGTAGCTATGTAGGAAACTCCCCAGCATTCTGTTGGCCGCGAATGCCACAGCTTCTGTAAGGAAAAAAAAAAAAAAAAAAAAGGCGTGTGGATGAAAGAGTAGGTAGTATCCCAACGAAAATGATATATATAGCAGTATATAGCGAGATGATATTCGTCACGCAAAATTTTGCCAAGAAAAGCAATATGGAATAGATAATTTCAAAAACCCTTGCATGAGCCCTTCAAAACAATAGTTTTAATATCTCCCTCCGATATATTCTCCTACAGCTTCGCCCTTACCCCCTTTCCTCGACGTTCGGTACCTCGACCGTAACCCCCGTCCCCGATATCGCACTCCTCCGTATCCTGACCGCCGACGCCGGAACCGTTCTCGTGCACGACAACAACAAAATCCATCTCCTTATCCCCAGCGCCACCATCGGCGCGTGCCACGTGCCCACGCCGTACGTCACCGCCTGCGAACCGGTACAAACGAACGCCTTCAGCGGCTTAATCCGGCAATCCCTACCCGCAATAGCACCCTTAGATAGCGGCGCGAGCATACCAGCCGGCGGCACGGAAAGGGTGGGGGCGGTTACTCGAGTCGAACGTCTTCGTCGGCTTACGCAGCCGTAATGGAACGGCGGGGGACGCCAAATCCACCGTCACTTTCTTTTTCCTTCTTTTGGTTTTGTAGTAGTAGTAGTAGCTCTCTCCTCGCCTCCGGCGGTATCCCGCTCTTCTCTTTTAGCGTCGGCGCGACGATAACTAAATATCTCCTCTCGCTATTACCACCCGTATCAACACCCATGGAATAACGTCTGCGTCGTATACGGGTGCCGCTCCAGTATCTTAACACGAAAAACCTTGCGCGATTCGGCGTGGACTTCACCGGTACTACTCGCCAGTAACTCCTCCGTCCTAGCGTTGTGTTGGTGAACGTGTTCTAGCTGCCGCGGTTTGCAGACGAAGAGGTTTATGTTTGCGGTCGCGGGGGGCCGGAGAGGGCTTTTATGTAGGTTAGGGGGATATTTGCGGGTATTTCGAGGCGGTGCCTTGGTTTACGGTCGAGGAGCCGGCGGGGAGCTCGGGGGTTTTGGATGACGGCGCCGAAGGCGGAGAAGGCGGATGGTGTTAGGGGGACCGCGGGGATCGTGAGTGGCATCGTTGGGGAGGGACGGAGGCGAATGGCATCGTCGATGGTTTGTTGGGGTAGAGGTTATGTGTATCGAAGGCCTTGATGATGTCGTCGGCTTTTCTCGATAGCTGTTGCAAGTCTCCTGAGCTCTAACGACTAGAAAATATGGAGAACGATGAACACGCAGATATGGTGATGAGCAGAAGGGAAAGTAAGAGAGGCTATACTACGTTACATTATAATCTCTTCATTTAGAGGTTCTCCAGTTTTCTTCGTGTATGTTGGAAGGAACTCGGTGTGACAATGGGGAAAGACGACCCGTTGCAATTGGAGTGGAGAAATGAGCCGTCCCGAGGAACAGAATATTCTGTATCGGAAAACGAAACGGCTTAAAAAAGAGGGTTTCAAGCAAGGATTGCCACTATCACGAGTATATCGGCGATAGCAATTCAAGCAATTAACTACTATAGAGGATCATGTATTTCAAAATGAAAGGATAATAAGATATATCGTATATTATATTATTATACTAGTACTATTCCGTCTTTGCTTTTATCGCTTTTCAATTGCGAGGCTTTCGGAATAGTTTACGGAGCAGGACAGTGAGAAAGAGGCTCTGCAGATAACGCGGCAACTTCCGCTACCTTTTTCACTTTCATTATTGGCTACACGCGTGAGAATTCTTTGGGATTGCAGTATTCACCCCCAAAACCTCTCATGGCCGCGTCTCTAAGGTCAACAACGAGTCAACGACGTTCTCCTTCTTTGCGATTATACAACATCATGATCGGCTTTAAATAGGCGTACTTTCGCTACTGAAAGAACTGGGAAAATAAAGGGTGAAAAATTCGCGGGTCTGGGGAGTTGCGGTCGATGGTCGAGTTAATGATATAATAAGTAAGATTTTCCGTTCACTCCCTACTAAGTAAGATCGACTTTGATATATTTGGATTCTCGCTATAAAGACTAACCATTTTACCTTTTTTTTTCTTAAAAAAAAAAAAAAAAAAAAAAAAAACCGAAGACTTAGTTTTCTCGATTATTTATACTTTTAGACCGAACCCGAATATATATAAAAAAGAAAGAAAAAAATGGTGAAAGGTTCCTCGGACGAAGGAGAAGAACACTTTTTCGACGCCGTACTTGTGCCGACGAATAACAGTGTGGCAGCGGGGACGAAGGCGCCGTACAAGCACCTCGTGAAGCACCCGGGTCAGAAAACGATGCAGGCGACGCTAGACATGCGGACTAATCCGCGGAAGCGGCGCAGGGGTGCTCCGACGGCGTTGGTGGTCGACCATATATCGCAAATGCAGCAGCAGCAGCTACAGCGGCAACAAGTGCAGCAAGCGCAACAATTCCAATTACAGCAGCAGCAGCGGCAGCAGCAACAGTACTCAGAAGAGCAGGAAGAAGCAGAATACGAAGACGAAGAAATAACAGCGACGATACCACCACCTCCAGCACCAGTCCCAACACAAGAAGTCCAGCAACAACCACAACCTCCGGTAAAAAGCAGAGGAAACCAGCAGACCACACCGGCGGCCCCTGGACCGAAGAACAAGACGCGTACCTCGAACAGCTAATAAAAGAAGGCCACAAGGTCCTCCAGATCCAAAACAAATTCGAAGAGAAATTCCAACTGGGCGCTCCCGCGACGCCGTGCGGAACCGCGTGAAGCGCGTCCGCGCGCGGACGATGGAGCTCTCGGAGATGGAAAGAGCGGCTTATAAAAAGGAGATACGGTTCGTTCAGGACCCCGCGAATTTATCTAGGATCGTTTTGGATAGGGTGAAGCTATTGGTGCCGAATGCGACGCAGGGGTTGATAGAGAGGTACATGAAGGAGGATAAGGATGTTCAGCTAGCGGTTGCGTTGGACGGGTTTAGGAAAGGAAAGATATCGAGGACTATGAAGGCGCATATGCGTATGGTCATGGGGAGGAAGGACAGAATCACGGTAGTCGAAGTCGAAGAAGCAGGCTGCGAATGCGAATATAATAATACTACTAATAATGTAAATGCCGGTGTGACACAAGGTCAACAGCTGACGTGGGCGTAATGTTCTACGCCTTTTTATTCTACATTACATATAATTCGGTTTTTCAGGAGTCTGTTTTTTCATTGATTTTCTTTGTAGAACAGCTTGGTCTATTCGATTCTCATTGTAAATATAGATTTTCTTTTTATACCTTTTCCCCTTATTTCCTTCAGAGAGCTGGTGGGTGGGTGTACACTAGTAGACCACGTTTGATGAGAAAACAAAGCGGAATAAATACAATACGTGAAAGCTCATAGTAAGAAATCAGAGAAATTAAAGAGAATGAAATGCATTCCTAGAAGTTTGATATCCCATTAACCGAAATATAAAAGATTTGGAAAAAAAAAGAAAAGACGCCTTCTGATAGTCGTTAGAAAAAGTCATCCCGTTGATAGATAATTCAAAAATAAGCGCTGAAATGATCTTATCCGAATAAATCCTGAGCCCTGCTGCGTCCCGCTCTCCGGCTCCCTTTATTTGGCTCTTCGATCCTACTGAAGAGCGACCCTTTGTTCGGCAGCAGCTCGACGCCGGCGTTTGCCGACGGAGCTTGCCCACTGCTCCGCGGATAGAGAAATCGCTAGCTGACCCGGAAGCCGCCGCTCCTCTAATAGAAAAGCCGTCGTCCCTTGCAGCCGCGCCGCGTATGCTAAATCCGGAAGGCTCCCTCTCCCCGATGTATCATTACTCGCGCCGGTAGCTATACGCGATTCCAACGATCGACCCGCACCTTCCATGCCGACATCATTATCCCTGTTCTGAACTCTCTCGGGGAACAGCTCTTACCTCGACTCCAAGCTCCGGGTCTTCTTCTGGTTCGCCTTCGGTGGGCTCTGCCCGCGTCGCGGCGGTTGCGGGACGGGATCGGATGACAGCGTTGTCCTCGGTGCGTCGGAAGCCTGTAACCGCTGGGGCTCGCGCTCCTCCTGCGGCGGCCGCTGCCTGATAACTTTTCCGGGAATAGTTCGACGCTATCGTTCTTGGAATGCTCCTCCTATCCGGAATAGTTCACGGGCGACCGCGACCGTGCTCTCCTATCCGGGAATAGTTCACGGGCGACCGCGACCGTGCTCTCCTCGGCCTAGAGCTCGAACCCTGTCCGCTGCTACTACTGAAAAGCTCTACGCCTTCGGGAAGAGCTCTACACCCTCGTTTGCCTTCCTCGATCGGTCGCCAAACAGCTCAACACCATCATTAGACCTCCTTGGCCGTTCACCGAATAATTCGACGCCTTCGTTCTGCCGCCTCGACGCCTGTCATCCGCTGAATCGTTCGCCGTCGTTGTACATGTCACCATCCCTGCCGTACCGCTCGAGTCGTTTCTCCTAGATTCTCGGCGTCGTCGTAGTAGCGGCGGTTGTACTCACCGATCCGGAGCGTGACTACATCGGGTAGTCCCGTTCCCTGTACTGGCCCCTGCCTTCCTGCGCGCCTCCCGGCGTGCTTCCTCCCGTTCGCGGCGCTGCTTTCCTTTGTTCGACGTGTCGTCTTCCGGGTGGAAGAGGTAGTACCTGCTACGTTCCTTGCGCCTTTCTGTATTTCATAGACAATATAGAGTTATTATCAGTAATCGATCCTTTGTAGTTGAATGGTTTGAAATGAACATTCGATGTACGGACCCTCCTTTCTATCGGTCTCCGAGCGACCCTAATCTCTAGCCTTGCGAGCGGGTGCGAATCAGCCCTCTGGCTTCCCTCAGATCCCAGGCGCAACCTGGAGCGCGACGGCGACGACAGTAATTCAAGCACGGCTGCGCATTGCCTGTTCATCCGCGTAGACGAGGTTGAGCGAGGTATCATCTATCCACTCGAATTGCGCGGGCTCGGGGCGCCGCACTGCGTCAGAAACTCCTTGACGTGCGTCGTCGACATGTTGTCTAACCGCGCAGATGCACCTTGTTCCTCTGCACGCCTCAGAATGTCGGTGCTGCTCATGCGCGAACTGGAGTGGTGGCTGGCCGTTGAGCTGTGCTGGTTGCTGGGTCTAGAACAAGAGTGGATAATAATTTGTCTTTTGCGTTAGCTATTTTTATTCCTCGCATTGAGTCGCTTTCGCCAATGTCTCCGTCTTGTTGGAATATGAAAAATTTCAGAGGCTGTAATAGAGAGGTAACGAAGAAGAGAGGCGCGACCTGTTCTTGGGGCCCGTCGATGGCTGTGATTTCATCCGTCCATCATATCTGTGTCCAGGCTGATGCAACGCTCTCGTCCATTGTTGCTGTCGATACTTGATTCTGCCTCTTCAAAGATGGATCTGTCGTATGTAGTTGTGTTCTCTATTCTGTCCTTTGTTGTTTTATGAAAAAATTGGAAGGAGAACTCGAAAGCGACTAATGCTCGAGTGCTGTATTTATAATTGGGCGGTAGTAGAAGGGAAAAAAAAAAAAAAACGAGGCAATGCCAGCGTTTAAAGGAGTAGGGAGAGAGAGAGAGAGACAAATGTGCTGGTTTAGCTCAGGATTGGTGGTTGGTCTCTCTTTTCTATGTAGTAAGAAGAAACAAAGTATTCTTTTTTTTTTTTTTTTTTTTTCAAGTTTCCTTTTTTAGGCTGGGGGAAATTTATGCGAAAAAAAAAAAGTCAAAAAATACAACTACCAGGAGGGAGAAGCCATGAAAAGAAAAGGATGAAAAGGGCAGGTCAAACTCTCACAGAACAAGAAACCCGCTTCTAAGTATCTTAATAGCTCACAGAAACGACTTCAAGCGCTTGAAAGTAGAAAACAAGGACTGAAAAAGAAGATAACAAGGCTTCGAATAACAAATTCTGTTTCTGACAGCTTCCAAAACTACTCATTGACCTATATCCTTTATCAGCAATTCGTTTTAGAAGAGCAACGGCGGCTTCAATGTGAGTTTCATATCTACGTTACACGTTGCCGGCCTTACAGGGCGATTTGACTAGAATGCGAGGGTGTGTGGAGGAAAAGAATTATAGGGAAAAGAACTGACGTTTAACGTATTCTCTCCCTCTAGACGTTTGAGATCGAGGCGCCTGTACATTTGTACACACCCAAGCATCTACTCACCGTTACAGGGATCAACCTCCGGCTATGCTGAGCTGTTTATCCGTGTAAATCGGGATTAATGTCACCTCTGGACAGCGCATTTTCTTTCCCCGAACGATACGTAAACCTCCGGGTCATCGTCATAGCAGGGGAAAAAACTAGGCCAGAACAGTGCCGGACATGGCAAGGCTGAAACTTTCACCCTTGGATTCAAAAAAAAAAAAAAAAAAAAAGAAGGAACGGAGAGATAAAATTGAAATTCTCTTGAAGCTTTCTTTAACCACTAACGAAATGGTATATTTGGATGTCTGCTCGGTTTGTGGTGTCATCTAAATGCCTAACTAAGGCCCTTCGTTTTTCTGGCGTCACCCCTGGATTTCACCTGACCATTAACGGCCTTTCCGCACGTGCGGCTGTCAAAAGAGCAGCAACACGAGAGCAACGGACTCCTATAAATAAACAAAATAGCACAGGAACTGAACAGTCAACACGTTCCTGAGATCACAGTCTACCAATAAATACCACGGGAGCAATTTTGCTGACGAGACAGCTGCGGTCAATATCGTCTTTTTTTTTTTTTTTTTTTGGGCTGGTATGAGATCTACCCTATTTTGTTAAAGAAACCTGTCAGACATTAATCGAAAGTCCCTTTCCAGCCTGCAGGGCTGCTTCTTTTTAACTTTTTTTTTAAGGTCCGCCCGTTCCATCGAGTACCGTATTGGACCAGACGTTGCCGAAATTAAAACTGGGAGAAAAGAAAAAAAGAGGAAATTTCAATCCATCCAGTAACAAGAAATTGTGACGAACGGCGGTGATAGAACGGACAACGGCCGTACTAGGCGACAATATGATAGATATTCATCTTTTCTTTATTGTCCATGCTGTTAATTTCAAATATCGCAACAAAGGAGAGAGAGAAAGTGACATAAGAACTGAGTTATTAACAACAATAAAAGGAGACATACAAAAAGCAGAGAAGAGAGCCTTTCAAGGATTCTTCCTGACTGGGCTGAGGGCTTTTTCTAAAACCATAATACAATTCATAAAATAATATCTTATAATAATATCCCTCTTCTACTTTGTATGACCTCGAGATTCTTATTTTAAGATCCCTATATACTTAAGATAGGAAAATTTTTCCATCTCATTTGTCCACGAGGGAGAGTTTTCAATATTTCATTCAAATATTCGTCCTTTTTTTCTTTTCCTCTTCTCCGTTCACACAATAAATTTGAAACCTTGTAATTTTTTTCCTTCGCATTTGTTCTAGCCTCACTGACAATAAAAAAGAAAAGGTTCACTTTTTCCCCCATAAATCTTTTCTCACTCCCTCAAACAACTTCCTATACTGCTACTTCATAACAAAAACGGGTTTCCAGCGTTCCGGAGTCTTTCACGTATATTCTTAAAATAAAACATTCAAATATTCACAGTAATCATAATAATAATCGCCTGTGGTTTTGTCATTCTCCTAAACATTTAATCCAAATATTCTGAAGGGATGTCGTCGATATACTTGGACGACCCTGATTATCACTTGGCGGACGGAGACATGGCCGGAAGCGTGTACGACTCGATGCCCGCATCCCCGTCGCAACGTCACGTCGGGAGGAAACGGCCTGGGATCGCTTGCGGACGAGTTGGCTGCCGCATACGATTCGAAGAGGAAGAAGACTACGAAGGGAGGATGAAGGGGTCGTCACGAACGGTACGAGCGCTGCAACCAGTAAAAACTGCCAAAAGCGCGTCTGCGGGGATCCCACGACGGGCAATGCCCGCCAGTAAAAGAATGGAGATATAAACGGGGCGGCTACGCCGCGGAATGGAGTCAACAACACTACCGCTGGGAATGCTGCCGAGACGCCATGGTCATACCGCCAAGCCTACAGGAAAACTGGACCAGGTCGAAGTCGAAGCCCTCAAGGGACTAGCGATGGTTAAAGGCTGGGGTAGCAGGAGACGGCCTCTCGAAATCAACGGCTACCATGCGGAGAAGAAGCCCGCCGTAACGAATGGTAATACGCCGTCAGAGGAGGACGAGGATGAAGTTAGGAGACTGATGAAGGGTTTGCAAGACCTGAAATCGCAAAGTTCTATTGAGACTGGCAGCCAAAGGTATTTGAAAAAAATTTTTTTTTTTTTACCAACTTTGACAAAATTTTAGAACAATCAACGCATTTATGTTATTACTTTTACTATTTCATATAGTTACTTGCTGACTCTTATCCTTCTCCAGATTAATAACCGCGCACTCGTCCCTATCCTCGCACGTCGCGAACCAGACCCGGAACCTACGGACCTCTCCTCCTTCCTTTCCACCCCGCTACAGGTTTTATACCCCATAGACGAATACAGCACAGAAAACGTCGCGGAAGCTTCCGAACTACTCACTTCATTGCTCGACCTCGTACCGCAGCCGACCCCTTGCCGCTACACGAGCTCAACCAGCTGCACGATATGACGCTGTCCCTCATCACTCAGCTATCTTTCCTGTCCGATTCGCTGTACATGGCCCGCCAGCAGAACAACGTCGCCGGCCGCAAGCTCCGCGGTGTCAAGGAGGCCTGCCGGGAATGGCGGAACGAGATCGACGAATTCGAGGGCGCGCGCGTTTATTGAAGAGGGAAACTGGGATGCTAGGCTCAAGCAGAGAGAGGCCGAGGGTGTCTGTAGGGACGTTATGGTCGGGTTCGAAGACTTCTGCAAAGGCATGGAGAGGAGGATCGAAGGTTTTTGTTAAAGAAATAACTTATTTTTCTGTTTTCTTTTTTAGAGCCGCGATCCTCTTTGCTTTTCTATCTCTTTTAATTCCTTTAGCGACTTTCGCGTCATGTTTTTCATCTTAATTCCTTGCAATTGCCTTACTATTGCTCTTTTATTTTACTGTTACTATTACTATTACTATTATTGTTTTTTAATGATTCTTTTTAGCATCCCTCGAGGTAAATTCAGGCGTCTAAGAAGGTATGGTATTCGTTGGCGGTTTTATTCTTTTCATTCCATTATAATATTCTCTTCTCCTCTGCTCAAGCTGTTCACCGATATACCTCTTCTTTCTCCTTATTCTTTTTTCCTTCCAGCGATTGTTTTTCTTCCAACCTGTAAATCGGCATTCCATATTACCTACTATTTAAACTTACCAGAGACGAATGACACACTACTATACTATTAAGTATTTTCCTTGACAGAACTTGGACTTGGGTCTTGTTCTTTTTTTTAGCTGCTTTGCTTTACAGAATTTTGTCTACAATTACTGTTTACTTGAGAAGACCGTTTTATGATAGGCTGGCGAAAAATTCCTTTGTCGCTTTTCTCTTTTCCCTTCTTTTTCACCCTCCTTCAAGCTTCGCTAGACATATCCTGTTCTACTAAAGTATTGTCTTTAGAATTTGCTAGCTATAGCTTCGTGTATCTTTATACATAATGAACATTAATAACGCCTTTTTATATAATGAGACAGGAGGAGGTGATTGTGCTCAAAGATTTTCTTACACATTGCGGCATCTAATACTGATGATACTACAGGCGCTGCAGACGTGTTCGCACAAAGGCGTATTGATGTACGATAAGGGCTAAACGCTACCAAAGTCCTTCCTGTTAAAGTAGATCAATCACGCACGTCGAACGTAAAACATAGAAATATTCACGATATAAACATGCTATATAGATATACGTTTGAATTATATTCTACCTCAACTACATATAAATTGTCTATTAATATATAAGTATGTATCGTCTTCTCCATACACATCCGCGCGTTTGAAAAAAAGAAAAGCGACGCAGATGCGTTTGGTAATGAAGACGAGAGTCTTATATCGGCACGAAAAAATCTTTTTGAAGATATTCCTTCAGCTGAGTGCTATTATGAATGATGAAGCTCAGAGCTGTACACACTGATGCCTTTTTTGTTTGGGTTGTTTGGAAAGTGAAGTTGAGCATGGTTCACGGAGAAATGGATGTTCACGTATGGAAATTTGGACAGAAAGGAACCGGAACCAGTCGACTGGGAGAGGAAGCATGCATACCGTTTTGTAGTAGGGGACAAGGGGGAGGCGGGTTCGGGAACTCAACTGGAATATGGCGCTCGTCTTTTATGCCCACCCTGAAAGTAAATATCACACTCATATGTTCTTCGCTGATTACAGAGGTTTATGAATATGTTGCGAGGAAAGAAAACGTCGATTTGATGAAAAGGACGCAATTATGAAAACCGCATTATGACAGATTGAAAAAACCCGTGGATCCCAAATAAAAAATAAAATAGTGTTGTCAAAGGAGATGATTATGTATGTGTCGAATCGAAAAAAAAAGCCCCGAAGAAAAGAAGAACGAAAAACACCGGCCCTCCGTTTTATAAAAAAAAACCCGCCTATGACGACTTCTCCTCCTTCTGCTTTTTCTGTAGAGGAACTGTTAGTACAGGCCATCCTAAGTTATGAAGAGTCGAAAATTTCGAGACGTTAATAGATAGAGGGACACACAAGAGCCTTCATGGTGCCGTGGAGGGCGTATCTGTGGTTTCTTCTGAACTTGGGGTCGGTTCCGTTCAGGAGCGGTAGCGGAAGGTCTTGGGCTTCTTGATGCCGTTCCTGTGCGCCTTGCGCGACTGGTTATGTTGAGAGGAGTTTTTTGACTATTTCGAGGAGAGTATATTAGCAAATACCGTCGTCCTCATGAACTAGAAGTCGTGGGAGATCTAGAGCGTTTCGTTACCTCTGGAGGGAAGAAAGAATATAAATTAGCGGCTATTACAAAGAGACGACGGATTTTCTGGACAAGATGTTTACTTACTGGCCATTGCGAATTGTAGTGTCGAGTACGTATGAGGTTCTGATAGAGGAGGGAGTTGGTCTCTTTTGGTTGAAGTCTGACGATGCTTTTGATTTCTTTGTAACTGTTTTCTTTTTTTTTTTTTGTCTCCTGCTGGAATGAGAGCTTAGTATTGGTCGGTTGCCCTAAAAAGAATTTATTTTAGTGTGACTGCCTTTTTTCAAGGAGATTTTAACAGGACTAACTTTAAAGTACATTTTCTTAGTGGTGTAGTATTCTTGTGCCAAGGAAAAATTGCTCACTCCCAAAGTGAAAAAAATTGAATATCACCAGCAAACGAACCTATACACTCTTCTTACAATCTTCAACCGACGACAACTTCGACGACCTCAGCCAATACCTCCTCCAACCTCGTCTTCAACTACTTTTATATCTCGAAAAGGATCAAGAAACTAAACAGCCGCCATGCGTACGTCCTCGATGCATTTTTATAAGCTATACACTTCGGCGCTTCGTTGAGAGTCTCCCCGTAATTCTCGCCAATCGGTCTCTACCGTTTCATCAAGCAGACTCGATGTACTGGGCTGTGAGAAACTGGATAACTGAGAGAATGATGCTAGATTCAAGGAAGACTGAAGGAAGCTTGAAGATGTCAAAGAAAATAAAGAATTAAAGAATAAAAATGCTGACGAGTTGAATGTGGTCGCATTGGTATAGCTCCCAAGTTCGATCCCAATGAGGTGAAGATCATGTACGTATTCTCTCCATTATCTGCCTATAATTTTAGCATGCAATCGAATATCTTGCGATGTGGGAGAAGTCTTGAGATTGGATTGTACATGTGGTTATCGACTAACATGCTATCGCTGAAAAACCAGCTACCTGAGGGCCACCGGTGGTGAAGTTGGTGCTTCGTCCGCCCTCGCCCCAAGATCGGTCCTCTCGGTCTTTCCCCAAGAAAGTCGGTGAAGATATCGCCAAGGCTACCGGCGACTGGTACGTTATACTCCATGCGGGCGAAGAGGCCATCGACCATCAAGAACTTGTTATATCTAACTGCTGCTTGTTCCTTGCTATCCAGAAAGGTTTGAAGGTCACCTGCAAGCTCACCATCCAGAACCGTCAAGCTGCCGTCTCCGTCGTCCCGTCGGCCTCCTCCCTCGTCATCCGCGCCCTCAAGGAACCACCCAGGGACAGAAAGAAGGAGAAGAACATCAAGCACTCCAAGTCGATCCCCTCGACGAGATCATCGAGATCGCCCGCATCATGAGGGACAAGTCGCTGGCAAAGGAGCTAAAGGGAACCGTCAAGGAGATCTTAGGAACGCTTTCAGCGTCGGCTGCAAGGTTGACGGAAGAAGTCCAAAGGATGTCTCTGATGATATCGAGGCCGGTGAAATTGAGAGTAAGTCTTCAAGGACATTGTTTTTGGGTCAAGAAGTATATCATCACTAACGAGATAGTATAGTTCCAGACGCATAAACAACCAACATCTCAATTTGTTCTTTTCTTTTTCTTGTCTTTCATTCGTATTGTGTGTTCATAATCTTTTAACATGTTTTATGGGACTTCATGATGGCGTTCAAACATGTCTTTTTAGTTTAATATTGGTGTTCTAAACGAAATTGGAATCAGAAATGAAGATTTCTTATCGTTAACCCTTGTGCCCTTATCCAAGGCAAATTGCATTTTGCTTTTTCTGGCTTGGGAGGGAAAAAAAAAATTTTTTTTTTTTTAATATAAAAGTCTCCCTCGCCCGTGCCCACAAATTTTTTCTCTTCCTTTTCCATATCAATTCACTTCGCAACACTCTGGTCTTTGCTATCACGCTCCGCGGTATGGACCTATTTTGGTGCGAAGAAGAGCAATTATGTCTTCTACGACAATTTCAATGACGGGCTACTCACCACGGCATCTTACCACTACCTTCTGGTTCTCGGTTCCTTTTTAGGGCTGCGAGTGATGCGGGGGTCCATCATCATTCTGTCAACATCACCTCTTCGGCCGTTTGGCAACTTTGATTTGTTTAATCACTTCTAGGATGCATTAGTATATTTTGGTGATTGCCTACGTTACGAAGCTCTGGACTTCTGCCATTATTAATCGGTCTCTTTGAGCTGGCTGTTTCGTAGCATTTGAAGATGTAGCGCTAGATACTTTTAAATAAAAATAAATAAGATATTACTATAATTAACTAGAATTCCTAGCAGAAATAAGCGTAGGATGCCTTTTACCTTGATATCATTATCTGAGAAAGTGGGTATGTTTTCGAAAATGCCGCCGCATAAAAGCCAAACATTCATTTATAAAGACCTTTTTTGCCCCGCGTCAGATTAACGTTCGTTGCGGCAACACCAACGTAAACCTTGTCTTCCCAACGAACCAACTCTTTTCGAATAATGTTCATCCTCAGTTTACCTTTTCCTCCCAGAAGCTTACTATCTATTTTGAAGAGCCAGGATAAATTTTAAGTTCGCTTCCTTTCAGACCATTCTTTCCTCCGAAAAAAAAAAGAAAAAAAAAAAAAAGAGAAACTGTAAACAGAAATGCCAGCAAAGGATTCTCCAGACGTACTGGTCGCTCGCTACTTCGAGACCACGGGTATGAGCTGGTAAGGTCCTACGTCGCAGAACCTCTGTTGATCGCCATAAGATACGAATCTTCTGAGACTCGAAGAGCTTCGCTGTGCATCAGCGAGTCTAATCACTGACAACTCTGATCTTTTCCGCATTCTCAGACGTTTCAAGCTTTCCTCGAAGAGTTAAACCTCGACCCGAGAACGATATCAAACGAGCCCGATGACCTCACCATAGAAAGGTCCTGGAGGAGAAACGGCTCTATGACCTTTCAATCAAATTTGAAAAGGCGGATTTATCTGAAGACGATAAACCATTCACGAGGCTTGTTAGTACACTATCTATCCAATCAATCTTTTCTTTGGAACAGTTCAATAAACTAATCAAGTACAAAAATAAAACCGCGAATTATAGACCTTCTACTCCATTGGCGATTTTAAGCGGCCGTACTAGCAGCAATGTCTCTTCGTCACTTCGGCGGAACTACAGCTTGCATCAGATCACGAAGACGAACCGCAGACCCGCAACTGTATAATCGCAACGACGGCAGATAAGCACATGCGGATCTTCTCAGTAAATGACGGGTTCGAGCTGCTTCGGGATGCACGAGACCTCCACGTCGCACCTATCCTGTCCGTAGTAGCCGTAGATAGGAAAAGGCTGCTGTCGTGCTCCATGTCCGGGGAAGTACTACTAAGCGATGCGGACACCGGCAAAGAGATCGATAGGAGGAAAGACCACTCGAAATACGTCGTCAAGCTTGCCGTATGGAAAGACGATGAGGCTGGCGTGCTATATGTTGCAACGGCGGGGTACGATAAGAGGGTTGCGGTATATAAGCTATCATTAGCCGAAACGCGGCAGCTCTCGAGGTTCTCGGCAGCTTGGAACTACAGGCCACTGTGGAGGAGGTTATTTTTACTAGGGACTACAGAAGCACTACGAGCAGCAGTCGAACGGTAGCGTAGCAGGGCAAATAGAACCTCTGCTCGCAGTGACCGTCCGCGACTCGCCTTTCTTGCAGTACTACACTATCGGGAATAACGAGCTCAAGCACTCTCACAAGTACGCGTTATCAATGAACTCGACGTCGTGGGCCGTCTTCTCGGCAATGACCGTGCTTCCGAACCCTTGCAAGCCGCACATCCTCGCTATCGCAACGTCCTCGGTGCCGGAGATGAAGCTGATCATCTTGGACCAGACCGACGGGAGCATACTCAAGGAAGTCTTCACGGGTTCGCCGCAGGGTGCATATAGCAACGCCGTGCTCGCTTGGCGTCCTGACGGTAGCGGCTTGTGGACTAATTCTGACGATGGGATAATTAGAGGTATTGGCTCGAGGACGGGTAAGGTTGAGGCGGAGCTGAAGGAACACACTGGTAAAGGTGTGTGCCAAGAAATATCTCCCTTGCATTTTGATAACAGAGCGACTTTCAAGCATAACAGAATAGCTAAAGGGAATGTTGAACATATTACAGTAAGAACTTTATGGGCCGGTCATATCGATGGACAAGGCGAGGTTTGCTATCTGGCTCGTTCGATACAAAGCTCGTGTTGTGGTCTCTAGGCGGCTAGGAGTAACCGGTTAATAGTATCCAACTAAAAATAGTCATAACAACGCTCATAGAAACGAAACTGCCGATGTGAGCTGAAATCTAGAAAAGCTTCTAGACTCCGAGATTGTGACGATCATAGTAATGTTGTCCGTGCTTTCGTCATTGTCGGCCAATAATATATATATTATCACGTGATAGTTCCCATACGATCATATCGTTGAGAATCATGCTGGCAACTGAACAAAAGCCTGAGACTCGAGAAATTTCCGCAAAGCGTTCTTTTTCCGTTTCATTTCTTTTTCGGTTCCCGGGAACGTGAGATAACCGAAATTGATGCCAAGGCAATGGAATATTCGAAAGAAGAGCTTCAAAAAGGGTTATTTTTTTCGCTACTGTCGATCCTGCAATCGAATGCGAAAAAAAAAAAAACAGCTGAACTTCAAAAAAGTCGCCATCGAGGAACATTCTGAAACCAAGGTGATACAAAGACTTACTAGTATTACGATTTGACGCTGCTCAATTTCATGTGAGTGCTTACTCTGGCAAACGATACGAGATAACCCTGTCGCTCTGATCTGGCAGCCAAAGTGCACAAAAATAATGCGCTATCATACTAAGCAGCAAACGGCGACGGGAGAGATTGAAAAAAAAAAAAAAAGTTTTCATGTTAATTCTTTTAACAGAAAACATGGCTAGTAAGGCCGAGATGCTTGGTAATTGGCCTGTTCTCGCACATACCCCTGTTTAGCGCCTTAGACTGACGGGTATTGGCTCGTTCTTAGCTTTAATTGGTGCACTCGCGGCGGCTCCCCCTAACCTTTGAGGGATCTCGTCGCGGCGAAAAACTTCGCGCAATCGTGATCTGACTTGATATTGTTGTGTAAGTGATGACTCTTCACCGTAGAAAATACAGCGTTGTTCTCTCATCCCAATCTTCCATTATATAAATTGAACTCTCACTTTTATTCCAGTGTCGAAGATAACCTTGTGCTCCTCCAGATTATATTGCGTTATCATACTTCGACAGTTTTTGAAACAATAATATTGCCGGATAACCACAGAACAATATTTTTTGCGAGCGCCAATATCAATATAACCATTTATTCGAATCAAGCACAGCTGTTATCCTTTTATATATGTAAGGGCTTCCAAGTATTCATTGCTTTTCGGCTATATATGTAATTTATTTCTTTTGAGCAACGCTACGTCGTGGATATTGATTTCTGAGACTGTTACAAATGCCGCAAATCTAAAGGTTTTGGAATCGCTCAGCTTCCGGCTTCCGCTTTTAAGGCTCTTTTTTTTCAACCCAAGATTCTGTTCGCCCTCCTCGTCTGTCTTATCTTCTGTTTAGCCTTATGTATGACCTTGACTGAGCAAGCTGGTTTTTCTGAATAGCCAATATACGAGCTGACTTTTGTGTGTGTTTAGCATACTCCAGGAATACAATATATATAATACGCCCGCGGACCGTTGTTTAAGCTCTATCCTTATTTTTTCATCTTTAACCCTCCGATCTTTTCCCCATTTTAGCGGAACCACACAGTCTGCACAGGTTTAAGATCGAGCATATACATACATATATACCTAGGAAAGCAACATTACTAGGGATATAAAAATCTGTAACTTCCGGCCGTCTTTTTTACCTCCACGGACCCGAAGACTCGACCACAGATTGATTTTTCTTTAAAGGAGGCTTTTCCGATATTGCTTATTCCTCAATCCTGGCTTGCTCTTGGAATTACTCTGGAGGGCTTTTTTAACAAGAGGTAAGTCCACGCAGGCAAACAATTGCTATAACTTATATTTGCTATTGCTCTGCTGCTTGCTTTTTTTTTTCTTTTTTTTTTTTTTTGAAGGCATTCTCTGGGACTTGAGGCGCGCTGTACCCATGTAATAATCTAGTACTGCTCTTTTGATTTCTCTCTAGTGACGTTCTCCAATAGGTGTGTCAGATCCGCTTTGAAACTGAACAAGCACGAACAATTGGCGTACTGTACTTTGCCTGCTTGCTTCCTTTTTTTTTTTTTTTTTTTTTTTTTTCGTTCTCCCTACTATTGTTCTCCACCTGCTCTCCTTTCCCTTGATTTCGCTTCGCTGTCCGGGACCATTCCACTCTTGGTCCACCCTAGAACCCTTTTAACCCTTTTTTTTCTTTTCCTTTTTACTCCTTTTTGTGCTCACATCTCGCAAGTTGCACTTCATCCTTCCTGGCATTATCCAGCAAAAGTCCTTGTCTTTTTTTTTCCCTTTCCCCCAGGAATATCCAGAACAGAATTCACCTTAGCCAAAGTGTTTCAGGAACACGAATCTGGCAAAAGAGAAGAGGTATGTATATACATCTCGCTTAAAAAAAAAAAAAAAAAAAAAAAGAGAGAAAGATATTGTTTAGCCATTGCCTTTTCTATAACGTGGTGGAGATTTCCTTTATCTTGTCCCTGAAATAATATATAGTAAATACGGTATATAAGTATTATTATATTTAAAATTGAACACTTAGTAGACATCATTATAATTATTCTGTTGGCTATATACATCTCCTTTCGTGTGTGTCTTGGCTTCTATTCCTTTTCTTTCTTTCTTTCTTTTTTTCCCGCTGGAATTTTTTTTTTTTTTTTTCTCCACACGAAAAAAGCTCTCCCTTCAGTCTCCCTTTTTTTTTTTTTAGCTCTCGTTCTTCCTTTTAAATTTTTATTTTTCCCTTTCTTTTTTTTCTTCCCCCCCAAATTCTTCCTTCCTTTCTTTTCTCTCTCCTCGTATTGACTCCTATCTCTTCTCCCTCCTCTTCCTCCCCCCTTCTTCTTCTTTATATCTTCATACAAGAAAGGGACTCATGATCGCAGGAAAAGATTAGAAAGACCTCTTTTTCCCTTCTATCTCTTTTTGCATGTCCATTCTGGATTGACGGCTTTTCAGCAGCAAGCGTTGCAGCGCATCCGCAACTCCTTTGAGGTCAGCAGGAACTGCAGGAGAATATCTGTCTTCTACCGTTTGGCTCCGGAAGTCTCGACCTCTTCGGCTTTTTCACTTGCAAAACCCACCTATTCTATATACCTTAATATATATCACGACTACATACATAGTACATCCATTCATTGACCTCAAGTAATTGTAATTACATTCTAGCGGCCCTTTTTAAAGCTTCATTGATCGAGTATTGGTACGTGATATTTCGTGTTCCTTTTCCTTGCTTTTTTTTTGGTTTTTTTTTTTTTTTTTTTTTTTTGGCCTTGCCTTTTGGCTGGGGAAGCCAGGGTAGCTTTGGAAGCGGGCAAGGAGCGGAGCGGCAAATGTGACTGACATTTTCCTCAAACAAATTTACTGTAGATATATTTTTTTGTTTCTTCCTGCTTTATTCTTATACTACAGGACACCAAAAAAGTATCATCTTAACAGCACGGCGATAGTTCATCGGCCTTTCCCTTTAAAATTGAACCTACTTCTATACGCTTCTATCTTCAGCAACTGCTATGGCAACCAACAGGAATAGCACTCCGGACTCCACGTCCACTTTATCTCTTCGGCCTCCGGCTAACCGAGGTCACCACCTTCGGGCATCTGCAGACATGTCCGGGTTAGCTCCCCAATGTCTGCACGCATCCGCCCAGCTTCGGAAGTTTACTTGAACGCTCCGCCGGGTCCAGAACCCGGAAACGGATGCGTACGACAAGGCCGCGCAGAAGTGGCTAGCGGACCTCGAGTCCTACGAAACACTTTGGACGAGATGGCCGCGGCCACGTTGGACCAAGATTTCAAAGACGAGCTCAGTGCCATCGAGCAATGGTTTAGGGTTCTTAGCGAGGCGGAAAGGACTGCCGCTTTATATGCTCTGCTCCAGCAGACTACTCAGTGCAAATTAGGTTTTCATAGCCATTTTGCAGCAGATGGGTCGATCCCACCCTGCCTCTGGTATTTTCTGTTTAATTATTCTAAACAGATCCGATGTCAAGTCGTATGAGCGAACTTATCTCCGGAGAACCAACGCGGCACTCTTTCCCGAGCCGACCTCCTCCGTCTCCAACTGCTGCTCAAGCTGGAAATCGCAACTCTCAACTGGACCCCGCTACAGTTAGTGCTATGTTCCCTGATGCTGCTGCTGCCCTGGCAACACAGAGGGCCAGGTATAGTCAAATCTCGGGAACCACTCCGTCCGGTACCAAGTCGAACAGAAATAGCGCCATCTTTGAGAACAAGCCGTCTTCGACTCTTACTCCAAATACGACCAACAAAGAATCGCACGGGCCCTCTTCTCCTTGGCGACGGGAGGAAAATGCTACGCCTTCTCAGGCCGGAAGCGGGACGACTGCCGCTCGCAAGGCGGCAATTCTGTCACAACCCAACCTGAAAATCGTCCCAAGTCTGGACACGAAACCATGGGTAATTGGCAGGCGCCTCCACCATCAGCTGGGCTCAAGTCTCCTAGAAACCCGCCAACTTCTAGCCCGCAACGCCCAAAACCCTCCTGCAAGCGCGACCAGCGCCAGCTCGGGCAACGGAAACCTCGAGCTTCCGGAATTGTCGCCATTTGGCCCTCTTCCGGGAACTGGGCCTCGATGGTCAATACCCCGGTCGTGCCGATGTTCGGTCAGGACGTTACGGGTGCCCAGGCTAACGCTGACATGATCGCTAACGCCACCGCTATGAAACTCGCTGCCATGTCGACGGTCAACAATCGTTTCTTGATCGACTCGGATGTGAGGAAATTCCGCAGGACCGTGGAGCAGATGGTAATCCTCTCAGCCCTGGATTGCCTCCGGGCCTTCAAGCCCAGCACTCGCCT
This sequence comes from Pezizomycotina sp. ARF18, assembly GCA_002224055.1. Classification (NCBI taxonomy): domain Eukaryota; kingdom Fungi; phylum Ascomycota; species Pezizomycotina sp. ARF18. The sequence goes on from AZLU01000231.1 coordinate 55,634, forward strand.
CGCGGTCCGATGCCCGGAATGGGTCAGAGCGTGATCATGTACAATGAACACGGGCAACCGATTCAGATTCCCGCTGCTGCGATCCACGCCGCGCAAGCTCAACAGAACGCCGCATCTCCCGGATTGTCACCAGCAATGGGAGACGCTCGCGCCCGACTTCGCCAGGATACGCGCTAGGCAGCGCGACGGGTAGCTGGAATCTTTCGGAGCTCGCTTCGCCGCAGCAGAACAACGGATTTCTGACCCCTTACCAAGCTTCTCCCCTGCTTAACCCGGCTATCAACCTTAACCAGCTGCTCCCAACCGGTGCTGAAGGGTACGGAAGCGACCACTCTGACCTAACCGGTGCAAGGGGACGTAGCCCGCGTGGCAGCAGGCGCGGAAACAGCAAGCCTCCGGAGGACCCCTGATCCTACTCTCCTCAATGACATCAGCCAGTGGCTCAGGTCTCTGCGTCTCACAAATACACGGATAATTTGAAGGACTTGAAGTGGCCTGAACTCATCGAGCTCGATGATGAGGCACTGGAGAAGAGGGGAGTTGCCGCAGTTGGTGCAAGGAGGAAGATGTTGAAGGTTAGTATCTATATATCAATTCACTGCATGAATATCAAACTGCTAGCTGGACATCATACATGTTACGATCAATAGGTCTTTGAACAAGTCAAAGATGCCAAGAAGATGGCAAACTGCCCGCATAAACCGTTAATGACGTGCAATCAGCTTGGAGTTGCACCATCCTTTGCGGATTTTGATTCAGTGTAATCTCTCAATAACTTGGAGGCTCGAAACGCTATGCTATACAGGTATTCTTTGTTTGGGGTTTATAAATCCACAAAAAGGAAATAAAAAACTTCCCTAAGGGATTTTTATTAATAAAAATTGCTTTCTATGTAATTTTTTTCGACTTGCTACATGTTTATTAATGCCTCTATGCTTTCTCCTCTACTCCTCTTATCCACTTTCTCATACTGTCCAAGATTACGATGGAAGCGCGATGAACAAAACGTCTACCCTTCAATGCGTTCATCTTATTCCATCACCCTTGTGCGAATCTCTTTTCATTCTTATTCTTTCTTCTACTTTTTTTTCTGTTGTACTGAGTCTTTCCTTACAAAAAATACGATGTTATGTCACGACGAAGCGAATATTAGCTCGAGGATTAATTATTTTTTGAGTAGTATACTGAGCTTAGATGAGTGCTTAGGCTTATTACTCTTTTAACCTAATAATGATATGTGTACATGTATATTTCTCTTCTCTATCTTTTTTTGAAGTGGATTTCGTAATGGAAATGATGCAAACATGGTAGGCTTGAAATAGCTTGCAAGCAGAGGCATTGGCGTTCAATTTTTGCAAAGAAAAACTGGCACTCGACTCCGTGTAAACGGATATACCATCAAGTCTACTTGAAAGTATCCTTATAAACATATGCTATCTAGCAATATCAATATTTTGGCCTCAAATACTCAATCTCCTGCTGTTGAGATATCGCGTGCAACTTTTGCTTGGAGGTTTATATGTGCGTGCTATTACTTGATTAGGCTTAGTGCATCTCAAAAAGTGAGGTTTGAAAATTAAAGCCGGGCATTAATTGAACCACCAACCATCAACCAGAAGTTACAAAAATTATTCAACTGCATCTTCAAAAAAAACCCCAGTCATAACCACCACACTTTTAACAACCATCCACGCCGCTCCGCCCTCACACTCTACTACCACCGTCATCATACTTAATTGGACAGCTTTTGAAAAGAAGCTAGCCCGCACGAAACGAGATGAATTCGCTCCGCATCGCAAGGATGGCATTGAGGGCCCGCCCGATGGCCGCTTTCCGCCCCGCTCTGCCGACCATGGCCCTCCGGAGAGGATACGCCGAGGCCGCTACCGACAAGATCAAGCTGAGCCTTACTCTTCCGCACCAGGTAGGTTCAATTCCTATACCCCTACCGACGCCATTTCTTGAATTGATGTGGTTAAGCAGCCTGCTAATATGCTTGTGGTCGTGGGGGAGGAATAGGCTATTTACAAAGCTTCCGATGTGTTAGTGCCTCCCGCTTATTCGATTTTCAACCTTGGTTATTTTACTATTGCGAGCTCGAAATTGCTATACAATTACATAGCTTGTCGATTTTCATGACCACGAAGCCAACTACATTCCTTCCGTATGACGGCTAACATACTAATTTTCTCGAAAACACCAGCGTACAAGTCAACATCCCCGCCGAGTCCGGAGAGATGGGTGTCCTGGCCAACCACGTCCCTTCCATCGAGCAATTGAGCGCCGGCGTCGTCACCATCATAAACGAATCCGGAGAGAATAAGCAGTGGTTCGGTACGCCAACAATATACATCCGTTCTCTTTTTTCTCGATTTCCGGTCTAGTTGATTTATCTGTATGCTAATGGATTTTGGATATCGAATTGTGTAGTTTCCGGAGGTTTCGCCGTCGTCCAGCCTAACAGCGCGCTGAGCATCAATGCCGTCGAGGCTTTCGCGCTTGAGGACTTTAGCCCGGAGGTATGATACATATATTGCTCTAGAACCTGATTGAAATCGCTGTGAGGTATTTCTTGTTCGTGCGGAAGTTTCACTTGCTAATAATTGTTTCTCAATTCGAATTGTAGTCCGTCAAAGCCCAGCTGGCCGAAGCTCAGAAGGTAGCCGCCGGAACGGGTAGCGAGCAGGACATCGCTGAGGCGAAGGTTGAATCGAGGTACGCACATATCAACTATCTAGCAGAGATTCACCGTGTTCTGCATTAAATGCTAATCTGTTTTTCTTGAGCATTTACAGATCCTGGAGACGCTACAAGCCGCCCTGAAATAATCGCTTTTCCATGTCGCCTTTTTGTTTTTTACTTGTGTATAAATCTTATCAACCCTGGTTTTCATTTTTCCAAAATGGATTAAAATATCAGCACGGATCGTATGAAATGCTGATCGCGGCATGTACAGGGTGGTGCTAGGAGGTGATGGTAATCCCTTTCGTGCACGAGCATATATATGTGCATATAAATATTTCTTTTTCTCACTTGTTCCTTTCCCTCTGTGTATATCAAAAACCGCACTTAAAAAATATCACATATTTTTAAGATCACGATAAAGAATATTGGAAACGGGAATTTCGTATAGTATTGATTTATGTTTATATCCACGTATATCTACTGAATAACCTTTAGAGTTTTGTTCCTCTACATTAATTATTGCTTGATGACATTGCCAGTCGAACCGACCACTTCCTCTTATAGAATATTCGATTATTCTTAACAGATACCTCTTAAGAGAAGAGGGAACAATCTTCTTTTCCAATCTTCAAGATGGGACACCCACTACGATGTCGAACTGCTACTATGCATAAGTCACAGATCAAGGTGTTTGCTGTCTTTCTCACCCTCGCGATCATTACCTGTTCGTGTTTAGGCATCAGGACCTTTTGAAGGTACTCTTCCAGCTTACTATCCACTCCTTCCTTTTCTCGTCCTGCGTATGAGGGGACTAATACTTTCGGTTCAAAAAGAACGATAACAGGTACGTAGGAAAGAGAGCTCTTTTTATTCTTGTCTCACAGTAGTTCTAAACCGCTGAGTAACTAAAGACGCTCTTTTCAACCGCAAAGTTGGTTTCCTTTCTGCTATTCCATTTAGTTTTTCTTTCCTATTTATACATTACGATCAGAACTCGTCGGACCTATATCTGCTGGGCCGGAGAGTCGAAGAACTTGAGCAGAGGAGAGCATCGGTCCATTGGGGAGGGAAGAAACAAAAAAGACGAGAGTCGGCGAACCCACTTTCAAATAGGACGAGGACGAGGATAGGCAGCATGTACCGTAGGAGGCACAACACCGTACCTACCCCGGACGACTCCTCTTCGCTCCTCAGCAGTAGCAGCAGTTCTTCTTCAGACGAAGATGACTCTTACTCTAGCGACTCGTCAACACCAAGGCGCCTCCTCCTCCTCCTCCGCTGAGCATCGCTCCAGGGGGAGAGTTTCGCATATGATCGACCTGTTCGACACGCGGGCGTCAACCCAGCAGCCATCTCCAGCGTCCGGCTTCAAGCCTACCTCGTGACCGACTACATCCCGGAGAACCGCGTGCACAACCGCATCAAGCAGCTCCTGCAGCTTTCCCCGCAGTCCAAGAAGAATAAAGAGCGGAAGGTCAGGAGAAGGACCGGAAGAAGAAGAGGAACCAGTTCATCAACGAGTACATAGATAGCTCTGCTGGGAAGCACGCGAGGAAAGCTACGGTGCTCAAGCATAAAGTTGTTGATGATGCGTTGCATCCTGAGAAGGAGAAGGTGAGGAGGAAGACTTTCGGTCCTGGGGATAGTTATCCGGTACCGAAGAGGACACCGAGCAAGAAGATCACTAGCAGAGATCACGATGGCTCGCCGGAGGAGGAACATACTCCGCGACCGGTTATGAATAAAGCTCAGAATGAAGCTCCTTCTACCGGTCAAAAGAAGGAAGAGCCTGTCTCAAGCCGTAAAACTCCGCAAAAGGTGAAGGATCCCGAAAAACAAAAGGAGGAACCTACCACTACGCCTTCCAAGAATTCACGGAAGGAATCAGTCCTCTATCTCCTAAGCAGACTGCCAATCCTGGTCAGCAGGCTCAGACTCCGAGGTCTAGAAAGCCTATAAAGGAACCTCAGATGCCTAAGGAACCTCAAGTGCCACCTGAACGTGTTCCGAGGGAGATTCCGTCGAGAACCTACGGCAGTTACGCATTTTCCGCTTTGAAGAGGACACAATCCCGCGCGAGCCAAGCGTCCTCGGGAATCTCACGCGGGTTGACCCTCCTTACAAGGTAATTGACAACCTCAGTAAATACGCGGAGAAGCCCACATACAAACGCGAAGAACCGAAGCCGAAAAAGTCTGAACAGAATCTCAACGAAAAGGTTCGCAACTACTTGGCTTCCAATATCCCAAGCCACTCCACCGGTGTTCCCCTTTCTTCGCAGGATTCGACTCGTTCCCCTTCCCCCTCGTTGACTGCTCAGTTGGAGGAAATGGAAGAAATTAGGCCCATTCCCGGTTATCACGTTGCCCCTCCAACGTACCACCAACACGCGAAGGAGCCTTTCCTCGAACCTTACTACGATCCTCGCCCGGCGCCGCTGTTTGTCCGAGCACGCAGTCTCACAATCCATCACATTTGCAGCTACCTTCAGCGGCCGAGAAGCTCGTGAGGAAGACCCCAGGAACCAAAAGAGCGCGCCGTCTTTGAAACAGGAATCTAAAACGAATCACCCGGTCACACCATCCAAGAAAAGAAGAATGGAGGAGTTCAACAGAGGGCTCAGGAGTCTTCGGATCGGAGGCGGATATTGACAACGTCAAAGTTCCAAAGAGGGTCGTCAGCGATACGCACTGGATGAACGAGAAGCCTCGCAAGCCTTCTAAGTCTGTTGGCGGCAGTGCCAAGCACCACCTTCCCAGGCCACCTACTGACAGGCACGACCCTCACCATGATAAGCAAATGCCTATCACAGCCTACCAACCAGCGGGTCATACAAAGAGCTTCAAGCAGCCCGTAGTCCGTGGGGCGGGAAAGCATCTGGACCCTCGTCACCACCGTTACGAGGAGCCTGAGGAAAGCACCGCTGATACGACGAGTGTAGAATCGACGTGTGTAGAGGACGTCGGTGACGAAGAAAGATACGACGAAGAACCTCGCGGCCGCGGCCTGTACATGAGCAACACTTCAAAGCCCGAACCGAGCAACCCCACTGGCAGGAGCCCTGCGCAGACCGGTCTCCCCACTTCGGAGGTTTCAACCGAGAACGTCACCGCTCCTTCCCTAGCAGCACGGTCAAGGGTCTCAGCAGAGAACCCACTATGGTTTCAATAAGGAGGGGAAGATACAAAAATAAATATTCCCCGCAGTACGACGAGTACTATTCGGAGGAAGAGAACCGCGAGACAGCGTTCTCGTGAAGCACGCCGAGGGTTTGAAGAAAAGGTTGCTGTCGAGGTCCAAGTCTACGGGTGCGTTCTTGGCTCCGGGGCATAGGGGCAGCTCGAACAGGTTCACCAGGAGGAAGACTTTTGATGATAATGACGAGTCCGTAATTCCACTTGTTTGATTTTTGAACACTGGTTGTTTGTTTTCTCTTCTTTCTTTCTTTCTTTTTTTTTTTTTTTGCAATGGGCGCTTTTGATACGATTGTTTGGGAGGAGTTTCGAGGGTCTGGGGAAAGTACTAATTGGCGAAAAAAAAGGCGGTTTTTTTTATTTCATTATTCATGAATTCATTGCTCCTTGTTACTTAACTCTGTCTCTGGAAGGAGCCTTTGGTGTATAGTATATGGGTATTGCGGTTATGTTTTTTTTTTTTTTTTTTTTTTTGAATGGATGATTACTACTTAAGTACTTTTTGCTTGTTCGTTTTATAAGTATGTCATTATTGATGGATTGGACGTCTCATACAGCTTGAATCATGACAGAATGTTAATCCCGATAGAATATCTTGAACCTATAAAAGTTTATTTAAAATCGGTGGGCCTCCTAATTTACTAGCTTCTGTGAGAGCCTATATACATTTGAAGATCATTCTTTCCGTCTTTAAGGGGAATCATAGATCCAAATAGCGGTGATGGAAACGCTAGTTGCCTTTATATATATATATATATATAAATAGACCTATTCATGCCATTCATATATGTAAAGTGGGTGGTTTAATAAGTAATAACAGTATTGCAACATCAACGATGACGAGACATGTTACTATGATCAATAAATGTATACAAAAATAAAAAGAATTAATAATCAGGAGAATCGAAGCTATCCCGTTGAGTAGCATGAGAATTGAAAAGAAAAAAAAAAAAAAGAATTTTGGATGCTACTTGCGTCACCCCCAGAGTCGAACGTCCTTCCAGGCTCAAATCACCCTTCCGTGACGGTCATTCTCCTCAGTGGCTAAGCCAACATCCTAATAGCGGTGGCTTCTTCTTAAAATTCAAGTGTAATAGTGCCAAATAAAGGGGTCCTAGTAAGGAGGAGGAACAGGAGCAGGTATTGCTATATAAAGCCAAAAGAGGGGGACTAAAGATTTGATATTATTTATTTATTCTAAGTAGTAATACTACGGCTTGTCGAAGATCGCATTTTTGTGTAACCACTGGGTGTGTCGACATCAGTTCTACATCGTCGACCATATGGCGTATTGGCATCAAGGTATGGGGATCTACAAATTACACTTTCATTTGATTCAATCATAGTCATTCATTAGAGATTCCTAGTTTATCTGGTAAGATACATAATATCCATCTTATGGCGGTTGAGAAGGTGAGCGGTGAAGCTGGTTCTTATTCGTATGGACTCACGGCAAATTAGTATAATTATAGGATATATCTAGCTATAAAATTAGTTTCCGGGAAGGAGGGGATGATGAGGGGGGGTATATCTATCTAATATCAATTTATAGATCGTATGGAAGCGGACAGGTGTCTTGTATGCTAAATAGTCAAGATATCCAGAGCGTTAAAGTCGCTTTTTTTTTTTTTTTTTTTGGGGGGGGGGGTTATAGTATGGGATTAGTCGAAGATTGAGGAGCTAGCTAAGGTAATCTCGAACATCCTTTTTTTTAAAAAAAAAAAAAAAAAGGATCTCCATTTAAAATCGTGACATAGCATCCAGTGTTATCTGTTGAAGAGAACCACAGCATTTGTACGTTCTTCTCCCATTTCTGTCACCTTCAAAACCTTGGTAATGCTTATTTACCGCGTTTTCGTCGTCATCATGAATGTCATCTTCGCAGTACCTCTCTTTTTTTCGCTTTTGGTGCTCTCCTCCTCAGGTTTAATGGTCTCGAGGTCCTCCGTTTCTTCTTGTTGATGCTCTCATGGTCCTTGTTATTGTTTTTAACGCCGTCGACGGCGGTTTCTTCGTTGTTATCGTCTACCGGAGCGGCAAGAGTCGCAGTATTCTCTTCCTTTTTAGCCCTGGCCCTTTGGAGAAACAAGTTTCATTTGTAAGGCTCCTAGGGTCCTTTTATACGCCGGTTCGAGCTCGTTGAAGGCCTTGGTTATATCGTCCCAAGTGATAGATTCATCTTCCGTGGTTTTATCGACGATGTCGAGGAGCACCTGCTCTTCCGCTTTTGTCCACTTTATACCGCGACCACGTTTTCCGTTGATTTTATTTGAGAGAATTACTCCTGCTCAAGTGGACTTTGACACCCTGTTGCCGCGAATACCGTTGTTTTTCGTAGCGTTGTGGTCGTTGTCGTTGGCACCATCGGAAGGTTTATTGAGAATCGAGGAGACATTAGCAAGCGTTTCCTCGCCAGCATTCGAGATCGTGGTAGTAGGCTTCGACGGGAGTTCTTCAGCCCCACTGTCTTCTTGTTCTTCAGAGGCTATTGGCAAAGCGGATCCCTTCTGGACGAAGTGGATCTCGACGTCGTTGATGGAGACCTCTTCATGCGGAACTGGACTTCGGTT